>NQII01004082.1:264258-296131 GCA_002778355.1 Clitarchus hookeri | reverse complement strand
GACGCTGCTGGTCGGCGGTTTTACCCGGTGATATCCCGTTTCCAACGCCCTTGCATTCCGCAGCTGCTCTATACTCACCACGCTTCACCCTCATCGGTTCTCAAGACCTCGATGTTAAGAGACGCCTATGTCTCCCACTCCACGCCATTTCACTGCTGTTCAAACTTGCCCATTCTGTTACATTATCGTGTGTTTATTAGCTTATTCCCTCGGAAGAAAATATTCCACTGTGTGTTTCACATGACTGGCTCACACTTTCGCATAGTGTTTTTTTACTGACTCGCAATTACACAGGATTTGTGTAAAGAGGTGCTGCCCAATAACTACAGTACTACAGAATAAGTGCTTGAAGTCTCTTTTGACACCGAATATATTTCCAGAATACTCGGATTGAAATCCCTGGCAATCTCTGAATCAATAGAAAACTTGCAAAGGAACAATGATTTAATTCCACGCTACTTTAGGGCACAAGTAAAACTGGAAACTCACCTGGGCTCCAGTGAATATAAGAGTGTTTGAACGAACAGCCCATGCCTTATATGTCAGTGATCCCGCGGAACTTTCATATCCCTAGTGATATTTCACAAAAAAATTATTCAGGGCAAGATATACTTGTATACAATGGGTATAAATTTATCTTCCATGAAAATATTACTTACAGTTTGGGTATTGCTGTCCCACAGAAGATTTTAAGTCGAAGTTATAAAATTGCGAGTGGCAAGTATAAGTGTGAAACAGCAATCTCACGAAGATAGCAGCAGCAAATGGAAAAATAAAAATGCTGGCGAGTACATGCAATACTAAAGTCAACAACTTATTCAAATAACTACCCCCAAAAATTATCTCGACGTGGAATGTGATTATAGACAATATTTGAGCGTATTCACCACGTACTGGGTTTTTGAGCTCTTGCAAGAGGTCCTAGTGTACACTGAGTCTCTCGTCAGCAGGGTACTTATTGCCATCTGGGTGCGATCAGAATGCTTGATTTGTTCAGTCTAAATTCCCCATTCTCCATCAGTACACAGAATAGGAAAGTATACATAGGCGAAACAGCTAGTTAGGCCGTGAACTCCAGCCTCACACGACAACAAAATGTCGGAAGGCCATTCGCCAACCAGTGCCTGGTAATGTACCTGCCAGCCAGCAACGTTTCAAGTGGGGAAACTTCCACATGGCTCGTCATGACAGCCAGTCATTATGCTGTAAATATCCCAGAAAAGTTTTCTGTACGGCAAAGAAAACCCTTTCTTTGAGGCTGTTTTGTTTACGGTAAAACAATTTTGCTTTAAATCGAAGGTAATGCTTCCTTTACACATTTTTGTAATATGGCAAAGTGCCCTCCTTAATGGCCAACCAAAAAAATATTTTTGATCTGTTTTTTTTACAATAAAAAATTATAACTTCGTACCATATGCAATAGTTAAGCGATATTAAAGACTTTTCTGTTGTTCATTGTATTTTTTAGTGTATAACGGTTGTCCCGGCGGAAATATTCCTAAACCAATATATTCTGGTGTTACGAAGCTACAACTGAGCAAGTACAGTTATCTTGCAGCAATTTAGTGAGATTCTGAAGTGCAGTGCTGTTCCAAATCACTAACCTCAATTCTTCCGAAGAGGTGACTTTATATTCTGGCCCATGTCACTACCTGTCATAACCTACTTATCAAAAGTGATCTGAACACATTAAGACATAGTGGTTGTATGGTGAAATTCGTTAGTATAGCAACATTTTTCTTTAGTGAATATATTTTTGAGAGGTTTGTTGTTTCTCTCTCATTTATACATTACAGTGGTTTTTCAAAGCACATATTTTCTTTACAGTGTAATATGAGATTACCACAAATATGTTTGCTGGACTGTTTTAAGGCTATCGTAGTAATTACTATGCCGGTCAAATGCAAATCATGATTATGACAAGCCTACTTCCAGTGCCTCATATTTCATATTTGAACAATTTTACCTTGTGGCAACAAATTATGTGTTGCAGCAAAGAAAGCGTTTTTACAGTGTACAGGAAGTGCCAAATATTTTACTTCTCTCTGCTCTAATTTTACTCTGTGCCCAGAATGGCTATTAGGTAACTACTCATGATGTGAAGTGGGTTGATATTGTGACATTAATTTTGTCGCAATGGTTGGTTGTATTCTTATGTGTTCAGCATGCTGATGTACATCCCAAAAGACACCGCAGCCTCCCTTCGCCCCAAAATTTGTCGAGTAAGGGCAGAGCTAGCAGATCTCAATAAGCACTGAGATGACCCGGACAGCAGACTGCATCTCATGACTAGTCATGCCTGATTAATTGCTGCCAATGAAAACGTAAGTAGAAAATAGCAAGTGCTTGGAATACATTTTGACACAGAGTAAATTCACGAAACACTCGGTTTTACACTGGTTAATGTTGACACGGTCGAATTTATAGATTCGTTGATGGCGAATTATAAATATCTGTGGCTACAAAAGTTATTTTCCTTTAATTTAATAAAAAAACTGGAGTGTAATTTTCAGCGTATTTATTTTCAATCAGTAAAAATGGGTGACTTACGAACATATTCATGTTTGTAACAATTACACAGAGCCAAATTATAGACATGTGAATATTAGTGATAAGGGTTATAACAATTTTACCAGATGCTGTGAAATAGTATGCAGTGATCAGAGAATACAAACTCAGCGAAGTTCTCTGCAGTGGTCAGTGAACCAGAAATGAGCTACAGCTATCTTGTAATTACGAGAACTGTGCTGGTTTCATCACAACGAATTCTCCGAGGAGAATCAGAAATCTGGGAGGCGGTCGACGGTATTTACGTCCGTGTGTAATCCAACGAGCGCGAGGGACGCCGAGTAAGGAATTGCCCGCCCAGAAGGCGCAAGGGAAGGAAGGTCGGTGGGAAAGGGGAAGTGCCTATGATGAGAAGGAGGAGTGTCTGGTGTCCGTTAATTAATTCGCAGCGGCTGGTTGCAACCCGACCATCAGCCATCAATTACCCTTTCCCCCACTCAACCCTCCTACCCAGCACCGCTCGCCTTAACCGCCCAGTAGGCTGCAGGGAGGTCGGCGGAATGTGACGTCATAGCACCGCTCGGTGGGTTGCGTGGTCTGTCGCTCACAAGGGGCATATCCCCATTGCTTTCCCCTTGCTCCCCTCGGCAATACAGTGGCAGAACCAACCTGCTTCTCCTGACCGTCGGCTGCATGCGGAACAGGGGTGACCAGAACCCCCGCTTCTCACGTGACTTCATCAGTGAGCGAATTTTGATATTCTCGCTAGAAGGAATTCTAAAGGACGCAATCTTCCAGCTACAGATCTCTTAAGTAGAATCAACTTTAAATAAATTCCTTCTCAATGCATTAATTTCAAAGATGACCGTTTCATACATAGAAGTATTCTGCGTAACATATCTTAAGGAATAGCCCACTGACACCTTAATGAATCTTGCAATTTTTGTGTCAAGTATTTTATCTAAATATTATTATTATTTACATTTTACATAAACATTTGTGAATAAGGGTTTTTGGTTAGTTTCTTTAACGTGGCCCTATTCTCAGACAAAGTTATATTGAATGATATTAATTTGAAACAATTATTTTTAAAACTGTTGCATTGAGAAGGAATTTCAATAACTCTGACTACTCATTTAAACTCCATGGCTGCATACGTGGTAGGCAGAGCCATTAAGATCGGCAAACTCCACGCTGTTTACTGGCAGCGCCCTAGAATCCTCAACACGCCACATTATCGAGCCCGTGCCGTTTATTTATTGGCTTCTCCCCCACGAGGATACATTTTCCACTCTCACTTACTTCCACGCGAATTCATTTGAGCACAAGTTGAACATAAACCAGGTGCACATTTAACTTTATGCTTCTATTGGGCGACAATTGGTTATACAAAGCCCGGACTACTATAGACAGTTCACGGTAAACTGAGAGGTTTTGAAAGCACTGCTTGAGATCTGCTTGCATGCACGATATGTATTCTTCCACTACATGCAATATTAACACTGTCACAGGCCTGAGCACTTTGTTCCTGGGTCGGTCAAAAGAAACAGTGAAATTATTAGAAAATTAAATAATAGACAAATTTGCTAATTCTTACACTTATATGCATTAAAAAGAACAGAAGGCAAGATAAATCATTTAAGTTTTCACAAATGTTTTACCTAACACTTTATTTAAACTTTAATAAATGTAACTACTTTCCCTCCGTTGTTACCAACTTTACTGGACGCATGCAACTCAGTACATCCATTAAAATAGATGCAGGTAGAGACAGTGACATTTATCAAAGGTTGATTTAAAAAAATGGTCACTTTCTCGCGAACAGCATTCATCAGCCAATAATGAGCCTGCAAGAAAAAATGCTCAATCACGTGCTACCTTTCTTGGGGTCAAACCAGAGCAACAACCAATGAGCAACTAACTCAATCCCAAGTTCTCAATTATGTGGAGTCTAGCTTGCTGCCAAATGGATCTGCAAAATTTCCAATTCTCCACATTTCCAAGTCAAAAAGTGTTCTTAGCCGATAATATAGAAGCCTCGTTAGTTGTGCAGGTAGAGCACCGGTATTGTCGGCATGGTTTTGGCTTTGTGCCATCTAATTATCGACTTCCCGCGTACAGGAACGGGACAGAGATTTACACGGTTGTACTTTCTAGGGTTCCCTTTCCTCCGCTACGTATTGCACTCTTTGCCCAATTCATTACACAGAGAGTTGAGAGCGTACATTTTTAAAGCTTCAAGAGCCCATTATTCGATCTCTTCGCCAATTAACTATTTGTGTCGTAAGTAGAAACCTGCATAATTGACGTTGGTATTTAATGACATGTTGGACTTCACTAACGTATTGTTACGAACTATGTAACAATGTAGTATGTCAATGTGAGAGTATGCTGGGGGCTGGGGGCGTATCTCAAATAATGACTCATGATTCGGTAGAGCACAACAGTATCTGATGAGGTTTTATTACATGAAGATTATACAGTTGCTATTTAAATGACTATTGATCGGGGGAGCTTTAAATTGAATAACAGTGATTATTTAATTACATTATGGTTCACTCCATTTTAATTAAACCTAACTGGAAAGTCATCACCTTGTTAATGTTGCCGGAGGCTGATTCTACGAGACGGTTAACGCCAGCCGGACACACCCATCTTCCTGGTCAGCTTCGCTGGTCGGGCCGCCCAAAGAACTAAAGATGAAAGACGAAAGACGACAGACGCCGGTCGAAAGACGCTGGTCGAAAGACGCCGGTCAAAAGACGCCGGTAGAAAGACGACCTTTCGGGTGTTACGCCGGCCTATATCAAGCGCGTGGTTTTGTGGCCCCGCTCAGGGACCGGTGGAGGGGATTTCTGCATTTGTCTTATTTCGCAAGGATCGACTACCAAATGGTGGCGTTGCAATCCCGCTCGTTTCCAGGTTGAATGTTTGAAGGTATGATCAGGCAAACCGTTCAGCTAAGGCCTGATCACACCATAACAGTATACACACATGAGCCAATTTCGCAATTTTATTGGCTGTTGGTCTGCGTACATAGTTATGAACCTGTGTGATCTCATTACAGGACATTGGCCACTTCACACTACACCGTTGAATATTTATTATTGGCTAAAACCATTCTTAGGGCGTGCCACACATATGTTTAGCCAATGGTGGAAGTCGAGCGAGCGTACGTCATCTTGCAGTTCTGTGGGTTGCCAGATAGTGACGTTAACTTTGCTGGTGCATTGTCATAATGCGTTTAGACTTAACTTATTGAAACTGACTTGTGACGTGTTTTGCATACCTGACTTGCATTTATGAGTTATTCTGTGTTATTAACTTCCCAGTAATGCAAACATTCATTACATTGGTAGAGACCTGCAACAAATATGTTGTGATGTAAACAGAAACTAAACTTCAAACATATGTACGTTTGTATCGCATTACACGTTACCCTACAGTTTGTTTGACATGCATTGGACGGCTTTGAACCAATCATGCACAACTAACGACAGAATGGCTTGATCACATACAGTCAAGTCAAAAAGGGAAAAGCGTCCTCACGTTTACACGCCGAGAAAAAAAATATGGTTGAAGGAACCATCTAGACTGTTTAGGAGAGGACAGCCATCTAGTGGTTTGTAGCTTCCATCTAAATATTGTTATCGTTCCTGATTGTATTTGCTACTGTGCGTATGGTAGCCACAGCAAAGCACTCAGTTTCTACTACAAAACATATAGTATCCTTTCCTCCAACAGAAAAACTACAAAATTTTTGAGATTAATCCCACAACAACAAGGATTGTACAGAATATTCTGTTGACGACCATACCCTCAAACCCGATAACAGAATGGCTCAGTTATAGCAACAGAAATTTGTGCTATGTTATTACAATTATGATTGTTGTGGGAACAAGTCAAATATTTCTGAAGTTATTTTGCTTATGGTGCTATATGATTTGTGGTAGGAACCTAGTGCTTTGCTATATCAACGACATTGTTATGTTTTTAATATTTTATACTAGTGTCTATGGGAGGTTTGTGCTATTATGAGAGAAGAACTGAAGTTAAACAGGAAGAGATATTACTAAGCTGAATGACACCATCACCAGAGTCTGAGTGTTGTGTCGGAAGGCAACGAGCGGCACGCCAAGCGGAATCATGATGGCTTCATCTCGGCGTGAGTCCTCAGATAGACGGACTGACAGGCCGCGTACCAAGAGTTGCCAACTATTTTATAGTTTTGGGTAGCGTTATTCCCTCAAATACCGGGCTGCCCGGAGGGGAGCTCCACTGGCGCTTCGCTGATATGTTTTATAAGCTATTATTGTTGCAATGTGTTTTGGATTCTTCGCCTCGCCTGGATACCGAAGCGTCACTTCAGTTCGCTAGGCTTGTCCATATTTACTGATTCATAACAACGTGCACAGTAGCAAATACAATAACGGAAATGAATAAAACAAAAAGTTCTGTTAGCTTTACTATATATTTTAACAATGTTTAGAGTTAAGTTGAATTGAGAGATCCGGGAGTGACCCGGCAGGGGATTTAACCCGGTTCGCCAAAGTGGGAGGCGAACAGTATAACAGTTCAGCCACCGTGCTCCTCAACAATGTTTATATTAAACTTACACATAACCTGTCAGATGGCGGTCCCTGTTTTAAGTCTAGATGGTTCCTACAATCATTTATTTTTAGTCCAAAAGCCAGTAAACAAATTGTAGCCACTCGAATAAATACAGAACCGTGAAGTTTTCGGTACTGCCATACATATAATTATTCCAATTTGTACGTCCCTACCCATCACATAAATATTTAACATGTTGTGTACATGGAAAGAAAATCAGAGCACGTAGTAAATCTTTTACTCTTGTATGAAGCATAGTTCGTGCAGATTATAAATATAGACTAAATAATTAATATTATGATTCGTCATTTCCGAGATAGAGAAATATGATATTTACAAAGCCCGTATACAAATTTTTCTGTATTAATCGTATCATTACAAACACCATAAATGTCTGGTATGTTGAAAATTGAGAAAATATACGTTTGGCGTTGTTCTGTAATAAATGAAACCCTCTTTTAAATTCAAGACATAGTGAACAACGCCTGTGGTGTGAACATTGACGAAATTATGTATTGTTTATGACGTAATCATAAACAAATGGCATTGTTCGCAATCTTAAGCCATATAATATTTTGTGGTGATTTTCAGCGAGTAAAAATGTAATGAAGTTTTAACTTGCGCGTGTTTGTGTACACTTGTAATGAAAGCGCCAAGGAAAAGTTCCGCTGCGGTGACTCGGTGAATAAAATATGAACGTCCTAAATCTCAGCACGCATATATCGCCAATAAGGATCTAAATTTTCTCATGGTGGGACAGTTCTATCCAGAAATGGAGATGGGGGAAGCCGTCGGAAAGCCTCTCCAAGGTGACGCAATATAATTAGATAGGTAATAACATTATCGGTAAATCGAGGAAAGCCTGTTTTGGTGAAAGATGAGAGGGGGAAGGAACCAAAGAAATAACTTTTCCCAATTCACTATTAACTAGGAGTCGCATAGACATTCCTTCATATACGAGTTTGATAAAACTATCGCAATGATATTATTTGAGTGGCGTAATGATTACATGCAGGCAGGTCATCTTAATGAAAAAAAAGCAGTGTGGTCAAGTTGCAATCGTATACTGAGTGGAGCTAGAATCTTTTATCCTGAAGTAGGTAAATTCGCTTTTCAGTATTTATATGATCGTTTTATGACATGCAACACACTCATACATACTCTTAGCAGAAATCTGTGAGAACACGACAGTAAATGTTCTGTCATTCTGAGACAATTACTCATCTGCTCTCGCTAAAAGCGAATTGCCTATATTCACCACTACAAGAAAAGCAGTTCTCTTAGTCTCTGTTATCCAGAGCATACCATCCCATAGTCCATACTGCACCGGACACATTGCCGGTTGCCGTACATATTTGGCCGGCCTTCAGCCAGTAGGGTGACGAGCTAAGAGTGTCGTTATTAAAGTTTACTTTCATACCTTACGGTATTTATCTGGCAACTGTACAAAATGATAACAGTTTTCTATTTGTAAAGTGTTTGTCCTTATAGTTATGTTATAATTCGAGTTTCATCATTAAACAAAAAAAAAAAATTTTTACCAGTTATTCGTCTTTAAAAATAAATAAAGTTTAAAATAGTACAGCTCCAGATTTACGGGTACATAGTATCCATTGTGTTGAAACGTGCGCTCCCAATATCCTTTTCATTAAATTGCTTCTATAAACTCGTACGAAAGCTTGTCGCCAAATATTCAGAGGCTAAATATTCTAAACAGCACCGTAAAAACACGAACGTTGTCTTTTCAGTTTGAGCTGGAGCGGTGCGCATGCAGTTAGTTTTCTATGTCCTTAAATGCTCTACGTTCTCGTCACTAAAACTGGGGAAGTGGAGAATTTGGTTCCACCGGTTCCAAAAGTGTATATATGTCGGTTTTGGGGCAGAATTTCAGGATTCGGAGTTTGGAGTTGTCTGTGCGACCCGCGGCCATCTTGGTCGGTGCAGTCCGCCATATTTGTTGGTGTCACAGTTAGGGCTCGATGCCATGTTAGATGGTGGTCCCCCAACAATACTAGAAATTAGTTTAGAAAAAAAAATTGTAATGAAATTTCTAATGAAAATTATTGTAATAAAATATTTTAATAAAAAAATATAAATTTATATTTTAACAGCCAGCTCCATCCATCACCTCACCACACACCACCACCCATCCACTCACCAAAAATTCCCACCCATACGCTTACCACACACACCAACCATGCCCTACCAAACACCTCCCATCCCATCACCTAACACCAACAACCCCCCCCCAACTCCCCCTCAACATCACCACACCCACAAATATTCCTCTCCTGCCTCCATCCTGCCTCCCCTTCTACCACAAATCACCTCCCCTTATTCACCACACACCTCTCCAACACTCCTCTGAACCCTTTCAACACAAACCTCCTTCCTGGCCAACCGATCACCATTCCCCCTTCCCCTATCAACACACACTACCTACACCTTTCCATCATCACCCCCATAAACTCCACCACCCTCCCACACTCATTCCAAAATCACCCCCACTGGCCCACAAAAGTCTAAAAATCGAGGATCATGTAATGTCATAACTTCGCTCACGCTGCCACCCAGTCATAAAAATCGAGAAAAAAATCGCTCCCCCCACATCCATGTAAAGCTTATACGCGAATTATCCTGGCACATTTACTCACACTAATATTACAGTTTTTATTGTGTATTATGAACACCATATAAAGTTTATTTTCTTATAACAATTGTATTATTGGTTTAGGGCATACCATCAATCACGATAATGGCAAAAACTAGTCCGAATAACTTGTTTGTATATAGAAATGAATAGTCAATGTTTGGTTGTTTGCATTTTTAGTACATTCAAAGGTAAGCAATGTATCATAGATCTAGTTTTTTTTTCAGTTGGGTCTGTATCTTAAATTGTAGTATACCCACATGTTCGCAAGTCAGGTTGTAAGCAAGCGAATATTTATATGCATGTGCCCTTATAAATTGCGGAAGAAGGTGTATGTGGTGCATTTCAATGAATTAATTAATCAATCAGAATTTAGCATTGTCCTAACATGTTTATTTAATTAGGTAAAGTGACGAGTGCTGTGAGAAGTAACATCTGCTTCTCCTGTAGTGTTTTCATGGCTTTCGCCTGTGCGATTATAGGCCTAACGTGATTCGTTTGGGCTGCAAAATGTGTCTCTTGCAGAAGAACGGCCAGTTCATGCATATCTGCCAACATGGTCGTATTTTCTGTCGTGTTGTTGTCTCTTTTCCTGTTTTGTTGTAGTTTTCCTGTCTGCTGTTGTGTGGGTGCCTGTTCATTGTATGGGTTTTGTAGTGTAGGAAATTCAGTCTCTGACTGAATGTTTGTGTGTGTGTTTACCTGAGTTCCCTACCTAGTTTCTCGTGTTTTGGTTTGGCTGGTTTTTGGGGCGAAACTTTATCTGCGTGCCTCAATATTTTTTTGTATAACCTCGCACTGTTTCTATGCCACTGAGTGTCCAGTTTGTTTACAAAGTGTACATTGTCACTTTGAATTGTCTTTGTTCTTTGATATGACAGTCTGCCTTTGCTTGATCTCCCCCACACAAAATGCAGACTGGCCTAAGTGTACAGTATTTCTGTGTATGGCCCAGTGCACAACATCGCCTGCACTGTACCACATCCTCAAGGCAGTGTTTGTACATTTCTATAGCACTGGCATATAGAAAAGTGTGGGCATTTTTAATATGTCGTATTCTTTGTGTTTATGTACTACAGTCCCATATACTTCAGGTGCATCATCTGGTGTTCTAAATTTCCAGACGTGGATTTGAGTAAATTGGGAGTAAATTGATACTGCTTGAGCCGTTTATCTATTCGATGTGTGCCTACGTCATGTGGTAGTCCTTTAATGACTATCTTAGTCGGTTTTTCATTTTTTTGGGCGTGTGTGTAATACTGTATTTTACATTTTTCTAAATACCTACATAAAGTAGAGTAGTCCTCTAACCTTACCAGCACCTTCAGGTGTTACTTGTTAGTGAGTGTGATTTTCACGAAGTAGTTTTTTTTTTTTAAGTTACTATTCAAAATTCTTATTTTTGAGGTGTCCGAGATGTACACAGGGGGCGCAAGTTTTACTTTATTTGTGCTATTTTCTGAAACTACCGTTGTGGAGCTATCCTGACTACAGTTTGATGAGTTTTCTTCACTCAGTGGTGAGAAAGCATTTCCTGTCGACATTTCTACACTAGGCTGTGTCTGATTGGCTGTATGTGTTGTGTGTTTCCTATTGGGCTTCTGCCATTGTGTGTCGTGTGGTGTTGTGTCCTACGAAAGAGAGACCGATGTCTCCCCTTCACTGTCCTGCTTACCTGTTTCTGACTCCATCGAGTGCGTATGCCTAGGACTCCTAAAGCAGTGGTAGCTGACCAGACTGCTTGAAGGGTAGCGAGGCTAGGCCAGGAGAGGAAGGCTACCTTCCTCAACCACTGCCTGGTTCGTAATGTTTGCACCTACAATTCGCTCAGTACCCTAATATAATGCGACGCACTATTTATGGATAAAGACAAACTGGTGGAAGAAAGGAACAGGTCGTTTCTGTACAGCAGGTACACGCCTCATTTCGGAAAAATATCGCACATGCCTGAAAATAATAAACCACCAATAAAATCTATTAAGTCAGCAGCATGGATGAAAATACAAGTTCCCACCCCCTTATTATCGAATGTGTATTTTTTAGTCGACAATACTGATGGGTCTTCCGCATTTTGTTTCCGATCGTCGGTGATTTTTCCAGGAGAATAAAGCTACAACAAGGTCAGATACGTGCTCAAAATTTAATGAGGTAATGTTCAAACCTTCAATTTATCGGAAACATTTCCCTGCCTCCTAACCATCCCTCTCGTACGGTCATTCATCGGACCGTGGACCTATGTATATCGCTGCCAGTAAAAAAAAAATCGACGCAGGTATCCAAACTGAGTTAGCACATTCCTTACATGATATTAGCTGCACGAGCGAAAAAAATAAATAAATATGAGTACTAACCAATCCTGTTCTGTTTCCACCTTCAAATGCAAAACACTACACATCATGGGTGATGATGGAGGCGTGGCGTCCATCTTCAGCTTCGTCGCTGAGGTGTCGTGTTTCTTTTGGTGGTGGGGTTATTCCTCCATACCGATTTTTTTTAGATAGTATTTATTTGCCCATCTGTCGACCGAACCTCATCATGAATAGTTTCATGATGTGTCTCGCGCCATCGGGGCAAAGTCTGCCTATCCGATACAGCACAGGTATCGGGTGCGTAAATTGAGTCGAAGGTCTCGTTGGTTTTTTCTGTAGTGAAGTTTTTTACTCGTCGGGCAATCCAGCCATCGTTCCTATCTCGGTTACATATTACATCAAGTACAGACGTACCAAACACCAAAGCACTTGTATCATACGCATCACTCGGACTTGTGTCTTGTGCACATGTAAACTATTATGGGCTTATACCGGCCAAGGGATGAGTTCTGTTGACAAAATATATATATATGTTTTTATTGTACATTAACACTACTACAAGTGAAGCAATAACCTAACCACCATCGCAGTTTTTTCTGTAACAAAGTTTTTTACTCATCGGATAATCTCCCCTTGGTATGCGTAATGATACATTATCTTGGATCCATCTCTTGCAAGCACGAAATGAGCAATTCTTTTCAGACTGTATATAATTTATAACATGGAGAAACCTATTTAGCATTCAAGGGAAAACACAAGGAGTCCCTCGATTATATTTGAGGCTGGTAGCAAGTGAGTTCTCAAGGTATTTTCGGTGGTGGGAAATTTCTCCACCTCAACTGAGATCTTTCTGTTTTTTCAATTGCGGAAATTTTCGCCCATCAGGCATACTACTCTCGTCACACGAAATGGCATAGTATCTGTGACTCCTTCTTGCGCGAAAGGGGAAACTGGCATTTTTTCAGAGCATCTCAATGTCTTGTTTTCAACGAGCTATTCATTCCGGTGCTGCCCTTCATAATGTGGTAGAGTAAAAGCCTCGAATGGAAGCTAGCAGGTTCGTGTGAAAGCTAAGTTTTGATTACAGTGTGCATGGGTAGCGTAGCTGGCAAATGCTAAAAACAGTTATTTCTCTGTATCTGTGTGTGTGTGTGTACAGGGTCTGTGTTTATCGTGTATGTAAATCTGATGTGCTCTATCGGAAATCGAACCTGGTTCACCGAGATGGGGGACAGCTGCCTGGTCACTGCACAAAATAAAGGCTCTAGGTTTAGAGTGAATGTGGTCGAAAACTTCGACTCCGAGTTGAGTTAGATACGGGGTCTGCCGGCTCAAATTGAGGCCCTCTTAAATTAATTTCAGGTCCGTCTGTTTTGGCAATTGAATGTGCTTAACAGTAAAACTCACATAATACCGAGAGGGAGTTTCATAGAGTTGGGTGGGAGGGGGGAAGGGGGGGAGATTGCATATAAGGAGGGAAGTCTCCATCGACTTCGAGGTTACCTTGAAGTCCAAGTTCCAGTTTTGAGATACGATTGCGGCCTGACCTGTAGTTCATTCGGTGTAAACATAGTAGCTGAAGGATCTATCCACCTTGGTTTGGCTGCCTTACAATGTAAGAATGTGCATTCATTTCGCCATGACAATATTTAAGAAGCTACCATGTCCGGTCCATCAATCGACGAATTCTGCTACTGGCATATTGGCTACCTACACGTGTTCATGAAAAGTGATGATACCAGCATGTTCGCTGGAGATTTTCGCATTTTCCCCCTGGCCGTACGAACCGAAGCATCTGCTGGTGATATTTTGTAAACACGGAACGTGCACCCAACGACAGTTATTCCTGCCAATATTGAATACGGGTTGTATTTAATTTTGGCAATCACATGTGCTATCATAATTAACTGTATTTTTGGTGACATATTCAGGACGGGGATAGAGGTCTTTGTAATGTAAAACATCTGTAAAAGGCTATGGATGTAAACTGCTTCGTATTAAACTTTCATTTTTTGTGACGATGTGCATGAGGAGTGCCGCTGGAAATTTCTGACACTTAGCTCTTCCCACACATGCAGATTTCACGGTTACCCAACACCATGCAGGTACAGGCGTTAGAAAATGGCGTGAAAGCACGTACGCATGCATGTGTGCAGACTCCAGTTACCTGATGCCATGCAGCTGCAGACCTGTGACAATGTTAACACTGCTCTTCCCACCAGGCACATGTGCAGACATCATGGTTACCCAACACCGCGCAGGTGAGGGTGTGAGGAAACTACTTGGAAGCACGTATGCATACACATGTACAGACTCCAGTTACTTGACGCCGTGCATATGCAAATCTGTAAGTAACTATTTTGACAAGAATGTTTTCGTATTTGAGCTCTTTCTTTTCGTCATTACCATTACTTTCATATATGCCTTGAGCTATTTAAATAAACACTTAAAAATATTTTGTGGCATGGGTTTGCACAATTGATTTTATGGAAATGATTTTTTTCATTGTTATTTATTTACATAGATAATTATGCATATATCATTCTAAATTGTAAACTCATACTTTTAGTTTAAAATCAATATTTTAAAATTTATCGAGTGTCTTTACTGCTGCATTTTTTACAACATAGAACAACATAATTTTCTTCCCCTTATGCACTTCAAGATAATTGAACATAGTTATAATGTATGTCTGCAATGTATATATATTTAGTGGTTATAATTTTTTCAAGCCTCACTGTTACTTTTCCTCGAAAATGTACATACAAATGGGTTTCTGGAGACATTGTGTCGCCCACATGCTTACACTTTGCACGTGCAAAAATAATTTCCCGCCATAGTCACAATTTTTTAGCATCTGCATCATCACGCCCCCACGCTGTCAATATATTTTCACATCCACTGTTCTTCCCCATCCTTATTCGGCGATCTTGTCTTTACCTCGCATGGCAGGCTGCGAAAAGTCGTGGTCCGCTCGACGAACGGAACCATGTCAGCTTCTTCGTCCGGTAGGAGTCTATGCACCTCGTCATCGCATTCTTCGCTGAAGCGAAACACTCTTTCCAGACCCCCTCGTCGTATATCGTAGTCACTTTGCTATCAGTCTTATTTAATGACGATGGTTTCACCCTCGTTCAACTCCAGCATTTCGTTGGTGCTGCATGGTAGGGTTACGTCTGGCCTCATGTTGAACACTGCACATGTTTGACCGTAGCACAGGATTCTGTCCATATAATTAGCTTTTGACTTGCCTTCAGCGTTCATGACGCTCAGGTTGTATGCAGGCGCCAAGCTGTAATAGAGGCGGGCATTATCCACATTAGGGCAGGCTTCTATGTTGTTCACTGCATCCTCGTTTCGTGGGTCACCAAGCCAGCATTCCACACGATGGAACCCTGGGATGGCGTTGGAATAAAACTTCACCATACCTGACTCGAAGGAGCTGGTATACATCACCTCGCCCATTGAAGATCGTGAAGGTGGTGCTATGGGAGTAGCTTTCGTGAACATCAACCAGCAGCTGCTAGTGCCGATAGTGGTCTGCGTGGAGCCCTCACGTGCTGGAAGCCAATCATCGCACGTCGTCGAGGCGAGTGGGTGCCAGGTGGAGCTAATACTGGATTGGATACATAATGTGATCAGATGCATGAGGTCGGTGGGGGCCTGAGTCGTTCATGTTTTTCATTCTGTGGACTCTTCGATGATGGACGCTGTGCCTAGGACAATGGAGGTGATTTTCTGGGAAAAATTTGTGACTAAGGTAGAGGCTGTGACAGGGAGGCTGCTTCTGCACGGCGCCGTGCCTTGCATTAAGCTTGGGAATGAGGAGTGTCCGGAACACACATGGTGCAGCCCTCAAAGCACTCCCTGCACGGTAGAAATATCCGAATATCTTCGTCCTGCTGCAGGTAGGGTGGAAGTCTCTTGTAAACGTATCGAACTTCGTGGTGTGCGTACATCAGCAGGAACTCTTTCAGTAGAAAGTCCAGTTCTTTTTCCGTATCGAGAGCCACGAGTGAGCATAGTCTACCGTATATGACGATCGCCGACATTATTTTCTGTCTACTAAGACCGCACGCAAACATTTTATAAAACTCCAGACGAAAAATAAACTGTATTATCTACGGTGAGAAGGTGACAACGATGGCAGCACCAGGCAGAAAACTGGGTCCCGTGGCCTTTAACACGCTGGTATATACGTGTAATGAAGGGGGGAAATAAGAATGTAGCAGGGGAGCATTGGGGGAGCAACTGGGAAGTATTCGACATGGGTGAGCTCTGGTGGTAGATGCTGAAAACATAAGTTACTAGTGCACTGTCGATGAAGGGAGGTGATGGGTGTTTGATGAGGGATGGGGGAAATGTATGTCGCACAAAAGTGATTGATTGGTCAAGCTATGACGAGTAATTTGTGCAGTGCGGGGAGGAATTAGATAAATTTGCAGTGCATAAGGCTATGGAAATGTTCTTGTCTGAAGCAATACCAACATTTATTTTTCTTTGAGGAATCGGGGATTCGTGATATATGAGCTGAAATTATTTTCAACCTGGTATTCCGAATATCACAATGGATTGAATCCACCATATATGCATCAAAATGTGTATTTTTTAAATATATTGGTATGCTCGGTGAGACATTTCTCTATTGGTGCTGAACGGCAAATTTTATTTTCATTTGTGGTTTCGGTTGCTGGGGTATCGTGTTTTTGTCCTCTGTACACATACCAGTGTCGTAGACATAAGATTTGCATTTGAAGGTGGGAAACAGAACACTATTGGTTAGTACAAATATGTGTTTTTTTCGCTCACGAATGTAATATAATTGAAGGATTATGCGAGCTCAGTTTGGATAACTGCAACGGCGATTTTTTTTACTGATAGCGATGTGCATAAGTCCATGGCCCAATGAATTTTCTATTATGGAGGTGGGGGATGTGTTTCGGACAAATTGAAGATATGAACTTTACCCCGTAAAATTCCCAGCATGAAACTTAGCTTTAGGATTTATTCACCTGGAAATATCACACCGACAATCGGAACCAAAATGCAGAAGACTCATCGGTCACATCGACTTAAAATAATTAATTCACTATTAAAGGGGTAGAAACTTGTATTCGCTTCCACGCTGCTGACTTAATCGATTTTAGTGGTGGCATATTATTTTCAGGCGTGTGCTTTCAGAAATGACGGGTTACTTTCTTCCACCAATTTTCCTTTATCCCTAAATAGTTCGTCACTTTATATTAGGGCACTGAGCGAATTGCAGGTGTAAACAATATAATAATATGGCGCATATAAACGCTTGAATATGAACTGTAGTTATTCGATACGCTTAATTCTCACTGATAATGGGCTGGTATGTACATGCGTGGAATGTGAAAACAATTTTCGGGCTGCTTAAACAATTAGGCGAACTCGTGATTTTAGTTCCAAAAAGTGTACGAAACAGGATTGGCATGAGTCAATGTTACGGACTCGGCTTCGTATATTTATTAATTAGTTTCGACTTATTCACCACTGGTTTATTTTCTGATTCTTTTTTAACTCGCTTAGGGTGCTTATATTAAATATTACGATTTAGCAAATTTTTTTAAATGTTGAACTTCCCAAGGATGGAATATTTGAAGGTTTTCTTCATTATCTTGTGTAATTTCATGTCGAGGGATAACTTGGAGGTTTTCCCCCCAAACACTTTCTTTGTTTAATCATGCGACCATAATATCGGTATTTTTAATGTTCATTCATGATGTTGATGTATATTTATTGTTCGCATTCTTTTCTTAATATTTTCTACTATGGTATTTTAACCCCCTCACTTTATATTGCATTGTATGTTTTTTTTACTGATTCCTTTTTAGATTACCTACTTGAATGAGGAGCTGCATTTCGACGGCTTGTATATAGAGCTACATCGGGACTGGATGGATCAGATTATGTAAGGACTACGAAGAGGGGAGTATCGTCTCGACCCATGATAGAACGTATTAGAGAACACTGTGTCGTTAATGTGAGAATAAATCTTCTAAAAAGCAGCTATGCTGGGCGGCATGTGCTCAACTGTATTTAGAATGTTCAGCATGTTGCTTTCGCATGTGAAAAATACAAATCGCAGTTTTGTCGATGAAGCGGCAACCTGAAAAGATAACTTGAAACCTGTACTGGTCTACCTTCACTGCCTGCTAAGCGTTGTCTGCCGATATTGCATAGGAGATGTACTGGGAGGGTAACTGCTGCTACACACACTGGAGAATCATCGAAGCAGAATACTTCATCTGTGATTACCATGGGCAGATATATTATTACTTCCACGCAGCTACTACATCAAGACTTTCGCAAATGTTAATGAAGCACGAAGAAAAGAAAACAACTTACGTGTAAGGAGTTCCATATGCATGCCATATCGACGAGGGAAGTACTCTAAACTGTTTACTAGCACCGACCGTTTAAATAAGTTATCTGAAACTGTGTGAACGGTCTGCACCATCCTATAATGGTCCTATTTGAAGTTCACAGAAAAGGCTGGTCCCATTGCAACTTTGACCCGCGAATCAGAAGCTACACATACCAATTAACCCGACCATGCACCGTAACCTAAGAAAGTAAGCGGGATGTAAAGGTATTTTTCATGAATAAATCATAGTTCAGGGATATTTTGAAAACATGTGTTATTCCAAACCCAATAACTTCGACGTAATATGTTCATTTCTGGCACGTATGAAACAAAAAGATTATAAACTAACTTACAGAGGAGGAGAGATATGGAGTCGTGAAATATAATACATGTTTGGAATGTAGCTATATAAAATTAGATGTATACGAAAATAAAGCAATCAAGACCTCAAACATACCTGAAAGTTATGCGGATACAATCGAAACTGGTGTTGAAAAAAGCATAAAGAGGGTATGCCGCGAGGAAGAAGAAATTACATTGAAGGGCTCTTGCTGTACACTCTATTTGGTGTCTCATCTGCCTTTGAGAACAAAACAGCGTGGTCCACCCATCATCAATGTCGATTCGCCCATTAATTATTATCCACAATTCGTGGCATCACAATTGACATTCGATTTACACAAAGTGTATATAGGTAAAGGGACTTAGGTATGTGAGAAGTCTACAGATCGTCGATAGTTATGCCTTTCAGACGACCACAGTGCTGAGAAGAAGTTAAGTATAGGTTTGCTGTTACCTCCGTCGTCGGTACGATCGAAACATTAACATCGTTTCGTTCCTATACATTTGCACATTGTCAGTGCCTACAACAAATAAAATAAACTAAACTTTTTACAGATAATTTAACATATGTAACTGAAAGGTCATATCTTAATTCATTTTAAGGCCTACTTAGAAATATTTATCTTATAAGAAATTATAGAGTGCTACAAATAAATAAATATTCAAAAAGTCCTTATGTTGAGCATATTTTTAAAAAACTACGAAAACATATAATACCATGATTTTAAAAATATCATGAAGTAACTTATGGTATTATGTTTCGTTGTGAATTATCTTTCTTCCGTAAGCGAGTTAGTGTTTCTTATTTGTACACCCCAAAAGCACAAAAATTGTGAGTTTGACATTCGATTATGCGATTATACGGGTTTTTTTACGATATTAAATAGTACTCTTAATAAACGTCTGCAAGTTGAACGGCATTAAATGCATATATTAATGCATTTTTGGCGATAAAAACCCTGAAGGCCGAAGGACGCCAAGGGGTCTGTGAACTCCCCTGTTGGATATGATGGGTTAAGTTGAGTTCAGTTGAGCAACTCGGGCAGCTCTTGTGAGCCGATGAGGGTGAAATGAGGAGAAAATGGAGCAACTCCGGAATGCAAGGGCCGGGAAAATGGGAGATCCCCGAGAAAATTTGCCTACCAGAGACATCTTCTGGTACGATTCCAACTTACAAACGTCCGGGAGTGGTCCGGACAGGGATTGAACCCGGTTCACCTTAGTGGGAGGCGAGCAGACTAACCGCTCAGCCACCGCGGTCCCTAGGGGTGATGGGATCGCTGACCTGACGATTGCACTGTGACCACAACGGGCCTGGATGGCTTGAGGGTGGAAGGGAATAACTCACGCCCTCAGTTACTGTTGAGGGGGTGTGCACGAGTGATGTGTGGCGATGTTTGTGTGCCGGTGTGTGTGGAAGCGGGCACAGGTAATTGCGGTAACGAAGTTGTCCCCTGGAGAGGCGACACCACGAGGCCAGTCTCCCCATACAGCTTCTGTGGGAAGTGGTGTTTGCCGTGTCAACCTGGGGACCCTAATTGAATCACATGTCTCCCTTCTCCGCCACTCCGCGCAACAACGGCGCAAGGGACGGAGACAAATCCCTGTCCACCGCCTTTTCCTTGTCTCCAGGGTGTTCGAACTCGGAAGGACCCTGTTTCGATTCCCAGTCCAGCCATCCTGATTTCTCTTTACCATGGTTTCCTGAAATCTCTCCATGTGGATGCTGGGATGATTCCTGATTATAAGCACAAGGAAAATCTTTGCCGCAAGGTGCACCGGTGTTCAAAACAGACCGCTTTTAAAATGGTGGTAAATTTGAGAATTTTGGTTTGATTGTAATTGGAATTGGAAAGAGATTATTAACGTCCCCCAGCGTTTTGCCTAAATACTTATCAGAGGATGGCTTACAAACGAACTAACCTAACTTAAACTAACACCCATGCCTTACCTAGGATTAAAACCCAGAACCTCCTGTACCTAAGACTGGCGGCGCACCAATCGACTGCGCCACGGGAGGTCGACAGTTTCGGCTTATTTGTTAATATCATTTGGTGTCTGGCCGGTGTTCGTTATAGATAATGCTAGTATTAAAATATTATGTAAAATTGTTTGGAACATATGGTATACTAACCTAAAAAATTTATATTGCTCTTTAATTGATATTCGTGATACTTCCTCTTAACTCACAGGAATTTAGTAGAAGGCAAAAGAATAACTTGTGTCCTGATGTTGGTTGGGACTGATTAATTTTTTCCCGTGATATGAAAAAACGTGCGACAAATTAGAGAACGGGGACGTTCACATTAAGGAATTGTCACGCCATTTCGTCTCCGTGTACTTATCTACTCTATTCTGTGGTCACGATTCACTGCGCCGCTAGAGTACTTTAGGCCCTTGACAAGCCAAACAGAATACCATTGGAGTGTGGTGTAGTGTTGCAAGGTAAGATGGTGCTTGCTCGGTGCTGTACTAACTAGGCGCACGCAGCAGGAACCCGCAACGAGAGTGGGACCGGGAGAAATGTAACGAATTTGCGGCCGCTCACGAGAGAGAGAGAGAGACGAGGTACCCATTACACACGTGCTGTGACGTCAACTGCGCCACTACATCTAAGTGGCCGATGTGTTGAGTAGCAAAGGATCAGGTAGAGCACAGAACAAAACACAGCTTACCTTGCGAAACTTCACCACACGCCGCTGCAGAGTACTTTCCATATTGCAGGCCGGTTACTGTCCAGCTGACATTCACACTCTATAGACGTATCTGTGTGTATGTATTGTTCTCATGGGTACGTCCAACACTTTTAAAGCACAACCTTAATTCTACTTTTGACTTATCACTACGAACCCTTCCTCTAAATGAAAAATAAATGAATTAAGTTGAAAAATCCTCCGTGGAGAAAACCGATGATCCATGTCTAAGTGCTGGCACATAATAAAAAAAAAATATATATATATTTTGTTCACCACCATTAAATATGTTCCTACGGTACTATCCGAAAACGTATATATGTAAGAATCAATTATTTCAAAATAAGATTGTGAAACTCAATTTAACAATATCTTACTTAAAAAGATTTTTTTCACGGTATTACTAACATGCATCTAATTGTCAACGAAAATAGTATGATTTATATACAACATAACCAAATATGAAGTACAAGGGCGATTTTTCAAAGGTTCGTTTAAAAAAGTGTGAAAATACCGTGAATTGGTTTTTCAAGTTGTTTGGTAAACGTAAGAAGTTAGGCTGGGCGGGCGCGTTTCCCGTACTGACGTCATGGACCCGTAGTGTGTGCGCTATTCTCGATGCTTTCTGCTCCACTATCACCACTCCTGCTTCTCGGAGAGAGATGGAATATAAGAATTCCAACGCAGCCCTGCGCTTGGACGAGCCTAGTGCTTCACTGAGAAAAATAATACGGTCGTAGGAACCATCTAGTCCAGGGGTTCTGAAACTGCGGCCCGCGGGCCCATTATTTGTTGCCCGCGCTCGCCGGCTTCAGTAGATACAAGTTACCGAATTCTTATTTTTAGGGTGTCTGTTACAAAAATAAAAAAGCAATGCACAGTACGAATTTATTAAAAGTTAAAGTCACTGATCAAACTAGACGATATTTTTCATTATTTTATCAGTCAGGCGACTTATGTACATATTTTTGATGTACTACCTCCACCCGCCATCACCGTATCGAACGAATAAACAAACGACTTGCAAGACGATACACTACACTCTGAATTTAAAATATAATCGAATTATCTACCTACAGTTAGTTCACAAATATTATTATATCAAGTGTCGTAAGTGTGGCCCGCGGCAGTCTTAGTTTTTCTTAATATGGCCACCTAAAAAAAAAATTTGAGTACTACAGATCTAGATTGTTAAAATAAGGACAGCCGTCTGATACGTTGTAGATGCCATATCTAAATATTGTTAACACATATCCAATGAAGAGCCAAAAAAACTGGTACACCTGCCTAATATCGTGTAGGGCCCCCCGAGCACGCAGAAGTGCTGCAAGATGACGTGGAATGGACTCGACGAATGTCTGAAGGTATGCAGGAGGCAATTAACACCATGAATCTTGCAGGGCAGTCCACAAATCCAATCTGCGCCAATTTGAGAAAGGTTTGCACGTCTGTCACGTTTAATGATTCTCGTCAGTCGTCATTTGTCCCGTTCTTTCACGATCTTTTTCCGGCCGCAGCGATGTCGAAGATGTGATGTTTTACCGGATTCCGGATATTCACAGTACACTCGTGAAATGGTCGTACGCGAACATCCAAATGTTATCACAACCTTGGAGATGCTATGTCCCATCTCTCGTGCGCCGACTATATCACCACGTTCAAACTCACTTAAATCTTGATAACCTGCCATTGTAGCAGCAGTAACCGATCTAGCTGCCGACCGCATCGCGTTACTCTGATTGGTTCCATACCTATGTTATTTACATACGCACGCCTATACCAGCTTTTTTTGCTCTTCAGTGTAGTAATACCCACATAACTGTTTGTGGTGTTCTTGTCTGTGAGCACACCTACTACTGTGTATAAGGTTGCCACAACAGATCACTGTGTTCCTACGGCAAAACAGTTAGTACCTCCAACAGAAAAACGTCAACAATATTCGGAACGATTTCCACAGAAGAATGTACTGCAATAACCAAAAATAACTTTCTGTTGCTGGTACTGAACAGTTCTGTAATCGAGCTTGAGGGTAGCAGCAACAGATCATTCTGTTAGGTTATTACAAAACGTATTACTGTGGGAACAATACAAATATGGTTGAAGTTTTCTGTTGGAGNGCCACAACAGATCACTGTGTTCCTACGGCAAAACAGTTAGTACCTCCAACAGAAAAACGTCAACAATATTCGGAACGTTTTCCACAGAAGAATGTACTGCAATAACCAAAAATTACTTTCTGTTGCTGGTACTGAACAGTTCTGTAATCGAGCTTGAGGGTAGCAGCAACAGATCATTCTGTTAGGTTATTACAAAACGTATTACTGTGGGAACAATACAAATATGGTTGAAGTTTTCTGTTGGAATTACCATCTGTTTTGCAGTACGAACAAAGTTCTTTCCTGTGGCAACCATGTGTAAAGTAGAAAATACAATCACTGNGTTACCATCTGTTTTGCAGTACGAACAAAGTTCTTTCCTGTGGCAACCATGTGTAAAGTAGAAAATACAATCACTGACCGGAATACAACAAACATTCATGTTGGTAAGTTGGTATTACTACATTTTTTAATATTTAAATGGTAACTACAAACCATCAGGTGGCAGTTTCTGTTCCTCGACGGCTCCTACAATCCTATTTTTATTCTCAGTGCGTGATGTCTTACACTCCCACCTTAAAAATTTTCCCGCTGATTGGAAAACATTTGCGCGGTTTCATAAAGTTTCACATTTCCGCTGTTTCGCCTAGACACTTTTAGGGAGACAGGGCATAAGCATTCGCGTTACAAAATATGTTGTATCATAATTAGGGACACGGACATTTCGCGGGTTCACGTTGAGATAATTTGTTCTTTAAGCATTTGTACGGTATACAACACGCCTTAAATTAAGTATTTCGAGACAGTAAAAAAGAGATAGAAACTAAAATGCAGAGGTGTCATAGGTAACCTTGAACAAAGAAAATAAAAAAAGCATCTTTCTAGTGAACACGTTTTACAGGGCTCAGTTTGCAAGGGACTGAGAAGTATGTGCTATGAAAGGCAGTTCAAGATTAATTTAGCACCTTTGATATTAAACTTTGAAAAATGTCACGGGTTTACTGACAGGTATGCGCCCAGTAAAGTTGGTAACGATGGAGGCAAAGTACTTCCATATGTTGGCGTTGTATTATGTGTATGGGAAATTTGTGAATAGTGAAATAATTTTTGAGTATTATGCTTTTTAATGCACGTATGTGTAAGAATCAGCAAATTTGTAAAATATTTACTTTTCTAACGATTTCACAGTTTCACTTGACCAACGTATGAATTAAGTGATGATGAACGATGACAACGTAAATTTTGCGTATGGCGGAAGAATAAATAATGTGCATAAAAATTTATCTTAAAAAGGGCTTTCAACAGTGTTCAGTTTGCCATGAACATTCTAGAACTAATTAATTCGCAAAATTGGTTTACGTAATCTAAGATTGGAAAATGATAGGTTGTGTTGAGGGGATGTGGCGTTAAGCATCACTGTTCACAGATGGAATCATTTCGTCGGACCAACAGACTGCTAGTGGCAGTGCATTGGGTAGAGAGAGAGGGTAGATAAGTATACATATGTGAGAAAGCCTCTTACACTGCAGACTTAAGAAACACACGTCAGGAAAATGGCGTCACTAACCAGCAACATACTTGAACGTCGTTCGCCAATCAGCGCATGTTCAGTTACTCGCCAGCCGCCAGCTCAGCCAATAGGGAATATCCAGACACAACGCCGTTCCCACAGCCTCGTTTAGCAAATCAGCGATTGCTTACGTCCACATAAAATTTTTCCGCCACGACCTTTCACTTTTTTTACTTAAATATTATGAGTTCACTTGCTGAAAGCGTACAGGTGTGATCAAGTTCTTTGCAGCATGGCCCAAGTTTAACCACTATTCGCTGTTCACATGTGGGAAATCACAGCAATCACGAGCACACTCCATGTATAACTCTCGCTTCGTAAGTTTACGATCCTTTAGAAATGATTTAATTTTGCAGAGAACGACTTTCCATGACTTTCCNATAACTCTCGCTTCGTAAGTTTACGATCCTTTAGAAATGATTTAATTTTGCAGAGAACGACTTTCCATGACTTTCCATAACAAGTCGTGACACAGATAACAAACAACATTGTCCAATTTAAAGGTTTCCTTTTCTTATAAAAATGTAACGAAAGACCAAGGAAGTTGTGTATTCACGGTGTTTGCACAAGTGCGGAGAAAGTTAATTGGAAAAGACCCCACGTACCCAATTATGAAAGTTGTCCCATCGTGATCGATAAAGCCTAGCCTTGTAAAACGAAACGACAGAACTTAATGAATATTGCGTCATAACTACTTCACCAACTTCTTGCAATGGAAACTGCTGGTACAGTAATAACCTTCAGAGTTATATTGCATTGTGATTATTTGCATTGATTTTATACAAACTGCTAGTGATAGAAAACCAAATTAAATATTCAACGGCTTCACCTGCGACAGTTATATATGTATAATATTTCAGAGAAAAATAAACCGAATTCTATTAAATTTGTCAGAGAAGTAATTCTATGTTAGGCCATGTTTATTAAAGGGTCCAGACATTTATTAAAAAAATAACGATTTAACTTTATTGTGAACTCTGATATACATATGTATTTCAACTTAACTTACAGTACTGCAGTTGCCAAGCAAGCGTCAGATCAGTTAATATGGAAATTTTTGCCCTCCATTATGGAAGATGATTCTACATAAAAGTTAAGCTTTTATGAACCATGTTAGGAAACAATTAACTGATTCCCACAAAATTCAAGCGGCAAATTATACATTTGTATTTCATTTAAATCCAAATGATTTAAGGTGGTAGTAAAATACTTCTAAATAAGAGGCATGAAAATATTTTTCGTTAGTATGCCATATCTCCCAAACAATTTCAACGTAAATTTATGTGCTGGAATTACCTATGAAAATCCTCGAATGTGTTTATTCCATAAACTGTTTGACTGCCATTTTTGAAGATCGTCACATGAAAAATGTAGGTTTTGTGCTATATCTCGGGGACCCAACAACCGATTACTACCAAATATTATATGCAAGTAGTGCAACGGTAGACCACTTAAACTGATATGCTTTCAGCACTGAAACAACAGTTTTGTGGTGACCAAAAAAATTTCTTGGTGACTGAAAATTTATTTTGTCAATATGGACATGACAAAAGATTTTGTGGTACCAACAAATTTTTTTTGTCACTCCAGCATTCAAAAGAAACTGTAAAAGGACGCTTGTGGTCACCAATAAATTCAGTGTGTTTATAGGCATTAATGTGTTCGTTAGTCGCAGCGAAGATCTTACGATGATAGCAGCAACACTGGTTAGTGAGGTTCATAAAGGTGCTTAGCGGATTGTGCGATTCTTCAGGTAGGTATGGTCTAACAACAATTAAACACTTAATTCATAGTCGTCGAGAGTTGTCCTCAGCATGTATGTAAATTAATGAATTAAGTGGCACATACGACAATGCTTGCACACTTAGCGCCCCATGGAAAGTCAATTTTCTGTAATAATTTACGTGCAACATTTACATATGCTACATGGAATAAAAGAATTATGTAATCCGCTCACAAGTATTTAAGAATTTCCCTCATGAATTAGTTCGTAACCTGATGCAAAGAACCGAACACAGACAAATATGGCGTCGTAGCCAGACAGAAGGCGGCCACTATGAATATGCCAGAGCGCGTGAGCAGAATATAACGGATGTAGTTTTGCAATCGCAGCAAGATATTTTACTGTGGATAACATGAATGCTGTTGCTTATAACAAAATATGCCATGTCGGCCAATAAAAAATTGTTCAATTAACAAATATGTCTGTGAACACTAAAAAGCTTTAGCACTAGTCAATCTTTGTGTTATTGGGTACCACAATCTGTGTTCTATGAACAAAAATTCACCTTGGGAAGCATCAACTAACAGTTGTTGTAGCCACTAACAAATNACGTCGGCCAATAAAAAATTGTTCAATTAACAAATATGCCTGTGAACACTAAAAAGCTTTAGCACTAGTCAATCTTTGTGTTATTGGGTACCACAATCTGTGTTCTATGAACAANATAACTCTCGCTTCGTAAGTTTACGATCCTTTAGAAATGATTTAATTTTGCAGAGAACGACTTTCCATGACTTTCCGTAACAAGTCGTGACACAGATAACAAACAGCATTGTCCAATTTAAAGGTTTCCTTTTCTTATAAAAATGTAACGAAAGACCAAGGAAGTTGTGTATTCACGGTGTTTGCACAAGTGCGGAGAAAGTTAATTGGAAAAGACCCCACGTACCCAATTATGAAAGTTGTCCCATCGTGATCGATAAAGCCTAGCCTTGTAAAACGAAATGACAGAACTTAATGAATATTGCGTCATAACTACTTCACCAACTTCTTGCAATGGAAACTGCTGGTACAGTAATAACCTTCAGAGTTATATTGCATTGTGATTATTTGCATTGCTTTTATACAAACTGCTAGTGATAGAAAACCAAATTAAATATTCAACGGCTTCACCTGCGACAGTTATATATGTATAATATTTCAGAGAAAAATAAACCGAATTCTATTAAATTTGTCAGAGAAGTAATTCTATGTTAGGCCATGTTTATTAAAGGGTCCAGACATTTATTAAAAAAATAACGATTTAACTTTATTGTGAACTCTGATATACATATGTATTTCAACTTAACTTACAGTACTGCAGTTGCCAAGCAAGCGTCAGATCAGTTAATATGGAAATTTTTGCCCTCCATTATGGAAGATGATTCTACATAAAAGTTAAGCTTTTATGAACCATGTTAGAAAACAATTATCTGATTCCCACAAAATTCAAGCGGCAAATTATGCATTTGTATTCCATTTAAATCCAAATGATTTAAGGTGGTAGTAAAATGCTTCTAAATAAGAGGCATGAAAATATTTTTCGTAAGTATGCCATATCTCCCAAACAATTTCAACGTAAATTTATGTGCTGGCATTACCTATGAAAATCCTCGAATGTGCCCATTCCATAAACTATTTTACTGCCATTTTTGAAGATCGTCACATGAAAAATGTATGTTTTGTGCTATATCTCGGGGACCCAACAACCGATTACCACCAAATATTATATGCAAGTAGTGCAACGCTAGACTTAAACTGATATGCTTTCAGCACTAAAACAACAGTTTTGTGGCGACCAAAAAAATTTCTTGGTGACTGAAAATTTATTTTGTCAATATGGACATGACAAAAGATTTTGTGGTACCAACAATTTTTTTTTGTCACTCCAGCATTCAAAAGAAACTGTAAAAGGACGCTTGTGGTCACCAATAAATTCAGTGTGTTTATAGGCATTAATGTGTTCGTTAGTCGCAGCGAAGATCTTACGATGATAGCAGCAACACTGGTTAGTGAGGTTCATAAAGGTGCTTAGCGGATTGTGCGATTATTCAGGTAGGTATGGTCTAACAACAATTAAACACTTAATTCATAGTCGTCGAGAGTTGTCCTCAGCATGGATGTAAATGAATGAATTAAGTGGCACATACGACAATGCTTGCACACTTAGCGCCCCATGGAAGGTCAATTTTCTGTAATAATTTACGTGCAACATTTACATATGCTACATGGAATAAAAGAATTATGTAATCCACTCACAAGTATTTAAGAATTTCCCTCATGAATTAGTTCGTAACCTGATGCAAAGAACCGAACACAGACAAATATGGCGTCGTAGCCAGACAGAAGGCGGCCACTATGAATATGCCAGAGCGCATGCGCAGAATATAACGGATGTAGTTTTGCAATCGCAGCAAGATATTTTACTGTGGATAACATGAATGCTGTTGCTTATAACAAAATATGCCATGTCGGCCAATAAAAAATTGTTCAATTAACAAATATGTCTGTGAACACTAAAAAGCTTTAGCACTAGTCAATCTTTGTGTTATTGGGTACCACAATCTGTGTTCTATGAACAAAAATTCACCTTGGGAAGCATCAACTAACAGTTGTTGTAGCCACTAACAAATATTTTGTTTCAGTGAGTGAGGCAGGTGTTTTTTAAACTGCGTTTATATAATTAATTTATAATTGTATGTTATACCTGTTAAATAATGCAGTAAAACTCAACCAAATGTTGTGCCACTAAGAGCTTGCGTACAGAAATCTTCTTTTGCAGGTACTTTTTTTAAATGGTGTGAGATGAGTAAAATAAATATATATGCCTTATAGCTTAAAAAAATAATTGGCAATCTGAACTTTAAGAAAATTTAAATTCAAAGTTTATGGCAGACTGGCACTGTAGTAAATAATTTAACTTTATAGTGACTTTAAAAATGTTTTCTTTCATACTTGAATTAAAATGAAATGTTAAAAAATCTGGCTAGCTCAGTTTCTTATCGGTGAAACAATATTAATCCTGGCACTGAGGGATATGTCGGCAAATGACGGAGTAAAGTTTTGTAGCTTGTTAGATATCACCAGCGANGAGTAAAATAAATATATATGCCTTATAGCTTAAAAAAATAATTGGCAATCTGAACTTTAAGAAAATTTAAATTCAATGTTTATGGCAGACTGGCACTGTAGTAAATAATTTAACTTTATAGTGACTTAAAAAATGTTTTCTTTCATACTTGACTTAAAATGAAATGTTAAAAAATCTGGCTAAATCAGTTTCTTATCGGTGAAACAAGATTAATCCTGGCACTGAGGGATATGTCGGCAAATGACGGAGTAAAGTTTTGTAGCTTGTTAGATATCACCAGCGAANATTAATCCTGGCACTGAGGGATATGTCGGCAAATGACGGAGTAAAGTTTTGTAGCTTGTTAGATATCACCAGCGAATACGTAAAAATGTTTAATAGTGAACTGCAAAATAATATTTAAATATTGGAGTTCAAAGGTAATAAATACGTAGCACTTATCTGGTCCGTAGTCTCGAGGCGACGTTTCTTACAAACCAAAATATGATCGGAACTTGCAGGAAACCTATTCTGGAAACATAAAATAAACCTCATGCTTCTATAGTTTCATCAGGTCTGTAGCCGTAACACGTCGAATCAACTCGGAGTCTTGAGGTAGGTACCAGCCCTNTGCTTCTATAGTTTCATCAGGTCTGTAGCCGTAACACGTCGAATCAACTCGGAGTCTTGAGGTAGGTACCAGCCCTGGGCACCAAGTCATCTGTAGAATGAAATACGTTATTGCAATTTACCGAGTTTTAATTAAATATGCACCATGGCCCTCTTCTTTTGTTCCATGAACACTACTGCGGACATTAAAACAATTGTTTAGATGTTTTGATTTGAAACGGGGAGAACACTTTGTAGGGAACTGTGTGTATTCAAACGGCTGTCTGATCAAGGAGCTGCGCTGTTGCCCGGCTTGTGGGAGACGTTACCGCCGTAGCCAAGTCTATGGCCAATCCGACGATAAAGGGTGGAGTGCGGAGAAGCTGTCGACACGGAGTCTCCGGCTTGCAGAAGCTTCTACTCCGGCGAGAGCCCCGAGGCGACGCAAGGGTGCGTGTGCGGGTGGGTTTGGTGGCGATGTGTCGCTGAGACTCGGGTTTATCTCTCCGTATTGCGACCGCCTAAGAGGGTCCCCAAGGGAACGCGCGCAAGCCCAGTTTCCAGTTTCTTTGCCGCCACGGTAATTTAACAGCTTGCAATGAAACACACTGTTTGAAATGGAACTGAGCGCACGAGCGNGTTTGAAATGGAACTGAGTGCACGAGCGGGTGGTTTATCGCGGCGGTTTTAAAAACGCAACATGTTCTATTCTGCAGGCGGAGCGCTGGTGACCGCGGGGAATAAAGAACCTGGCATTTAATAGCTGCGCGCGCACGTGCGGATTAATAAACGGCTTTAGTGAAGTTTTGTGTGTACACAAGGACTGTTTATTCCAGAGCAATGGCTATTCATTATGAATTGTTTGATACAGAGAATATAATTATATAATTCGAAAGAAGGCCGCTTATATAGAACAAACATCTGAATACAGTGATAGAAATGTAAATGAGGAGCTGTATAACAATAATAATATAAATACATTTTTTTTATGTGTTTTGAGCACCCTCGAACAGCGACAAGGTTATGGTAGAACAAAACTAGAGATTAAGGCATTGGAGAAGGAATCGGTCAGGGTGATTTTGGAAAACCGAAATCAGAATGACCGGAGAGGAGTTCGAGCCCGAGACGTACCGAAGCGAGGCTTTTGCCATTAAACAAAATACATCGCAATAATATTTGTCTGATGTGTTTCATAAAATAAAAACACAATTAGTTTTACCACTGAGGCAAATACGTTGATATTGTTGCAGGCGCAGACTCTG
>NQII01004082.1:228889-262864 GCA_002778355.1 Clitarchus hookeri | reverse complement strand
GCGGAGCGATTCCGGAAGAGCCAGCCGACATCAGACGCAGAGGCCTGCCAGTTCCAGTTCACCAGATCTCAACTGCAGGACCAGCTACCAGCACAACAGGACAGATAAGTACAGTCATCCAGCGTGTGTGAAGGACCCTGAGTAGTGTTCCGCGAGTGCTACGAATATCTAGAATCACCCAGCAAGTACGAAGCAGATTATCCCCCCCCCCTTCCACGACGCGAACTATACGTAATCTACGTACAGGAACGGGAGGGAGTTGTCTCGAGAACTTGTGTGGCAATTAACTTGTTTTAAAGCAATAATAAAACTAGAGATTTTTCTTGAACTCTTAATCATTACAGTGTATTGATTTATTAGGAAATTGGACCTTTAGAGAACAGTGTCAATCACCTTCCTCCAAAACCACAGCTCTGGGAGTTCTCAAGATTTGTAGAGATGAAGAGATGCGGAGCTCTCGTGTTAATTCTGCGGCCCGAAGAACATTTATTTTATTTCCTTTACAGCTTTGTACTTTAATTTGGACACGCACAGACGGAAATAAAGGCATGCCATTAGTGGCTAAAAAATGTGTACAATAAAAACAATAAATATTTAAAATCTTATTTTAGTTTAGTTTAGATGAAAGTTCTGTTAAATAAATTTTGCTTGCCTTGATGACGAAAAATTGTTCATATTTCTAGACAGTATGAAAACCAAAGAAAGTTCATTTCATCAGAATATCTATATAAGACAAGAAGTCGGTGTTAGATATAGGTGTGAAGATTTACGAAGTACTCATCAAAAAATTCAATCTTATTTTGCAGTCAGTAAGCTTTTTAATTTGATATAATTTTGTATTGCGCAATCTTATTTGGTGGTAATTTTATTATATAGAGAGTTATAGTAACCATACATTTGATATTGCTATTCATGTTATGTTGAAAAAATATTAAGATACGACATTGTTACTCTTTTCGTTGGTCACCATTCATAAACGATTTATTTGTGTAATACTTTTGTGAAGTAGTCATTATTTTGCGGCAAGGCTAAGCAGCTGGGACAAGAAGGGGAAGCAATCTGGATGTCTTCATTTGTTGAAGATGTTGGTGACGAATTAATTTAAGGTCATTATAGGTTAAATTAGTAAACTTCGTTTGGGTATAATTTTCGCGAGGGTATTTAATTGCCCCCTCCCTTTTTTCCATACTATGCTGAAGATAAGATGACGTCTGCTGAAACAAAACGTCTTCCCGGTAGCTGGACGTCGTCGCTATTGGAATAGCAAATTTAGAGACACTNATGACGTCTGCTGAAACAAAACGTCTTCCCGGTAGCTGGACGTCGTCGCTATTGGAATAGCAAATTTAGAGACACTGGTAGTGCATTTGGAAGTCTTGAGCCGAGAATTTAAACTTCACAAAAGTGAAAAATAAGTCCTTCATGGTCGAGACCGAAGAGAAGAACGACGTGTATGAACTCTGGTCAGGGGTGTTGTAGACGAGGGAGGTTGTGAATTGGGCGAATGGTTTCCCAGGCCCCTTCCCTGCGGAGGTGGAGTGGAGAATCAAAGTCAACGTCGGCTTTGGGGTGACGGGAGGGCCAAAGTGACGGCCTTGCGGGAATCCTCCATTCGCGGTGATGCGATACAGAAGAGTGCGTGCAATGGGGCTTTTCTTGTTGCTGGAGTCGAGACGCAGGTGGTCCAGTGAGGTGTTGACAACTGCGACAGCCAAGGCGTCGGTCAACCACAAGTTCGATCCCCAGTTTCCTCTTGTTTTGGTAGGTTGCGCCCAACATATCCTGAGCCCTGTCTGTTTGCTAGGGGTGGGTAAGTTAGCATTTAACTCTAACTATTAAGATGATTCTTTAAGATGATTATTTTTTCTCATAGGATTAATTTGAGAATATAAGAAACGTGATGGCCTTGTACCGATATTAGATATGTGATGCTTGTAAACGGATTGTTTGAGAAGCGCACCTAGTATCAAGCGATGTCATAGTGAATACACCGACGAGAGTGCCTGGATGGTCGCGGATGCAACCCTGGTTATGTTACGTATCTGCGGTGTACCTATTGGAAACGGAGCGTGTAATGTGGAGGCGGCTCTTGTCATAATGTTACCCAGGGTGTATCGCGTCGACGAGACCTTCTGAGAGAAGCCCTACTTTCCATCATCCTGTCTGCATTAAGATGCAGTCAAACTAAGTTGTGATAGCCAATCTAGTAACCAAATAGTTGGATTTTTTGAGGCAACATTATTATATAAGAGTAAGAATTGAATTAAGAGGTGATATTTTATTTTTCCTATAGTATTTTTTTATATATATATTTTTTAATATTTGATTTACATGTGATGCTGTCTCGCGGGCACCCGGACACACACACACACTAAGGAATTTCACACTCAGGACACTAATTGTTCGTCAAGGTAATGCTGCTCGTGAGGACACGAGCTTACCCTTTGAGAAATTTTCTCCGCATGCTGAGGGCAACAGGAAAGTGTGTCCGTTTTCACAAAGAAGTGGGGCGCGTGCGTCGCAAACTGTTCACAATCATTCACACACGTGACTCGATGTCACGTGGAAATCCAGCTGTAGCAATAATTTTACGAATTTAAATTTCAATTATCTTTTAAAAGAAATATAATGGCCTACTGTTTTAAAATCTTTGTGCGATGATGAATATAATAATATACTTCTTGTTTACTTAATATAGTGTGAAGATAAAACCATCTAGCATAAAATAGATTTCATTTCATAATTCAGGAGATCACAATAAATGGATCCAATTTTTTTTATTTCAAAAAATATAAATATTTAAAATTTTTTAATTTTGAAATGTTTATTTCGATGATGTTTATTTTTCGTAATAAGAACATTTTTAATGTCAGGTTTTACTTTTATCACTTACATAAGGTACACCGTAAACAGCGTTTTACTAAATATTCGGAACAACCTTGTATATTCTCAAACGTAATTTCGAGCACATGCGATATTACGTTTACTTGTCCTGCGGAATTTAAACATTCTATATCTGCCGTCTCGTCTAAAGTATTGTAGCTGAGGAAATGCTTCCTTTCATTCTGCGTATGATACAAACAGAGTTATTCCATAAGTACATTCATATACAGCTTATACACTAAAGAGCCACAAAAAAAACTGGTATAGGCGTGCGTATGCAAAGAACAGAGATATGGAACCAATCAGAGTAACGCGATGCGGTCGGCAGCTAGATCGGTTACTGCTGCTACAATGGCAGGTTATCAAGATTTTAGTGAGTTTGAACTTGGTGTTATAGTCAGCGCACGAGAGATAGGACATAGCATCTCCGAGGTAGCTATAAAATTTGGATGTTCGCGTACGACTATTTCATGAGTGTACCGTGAATATCGGGAATCGGGTAAAACATCACATCTTCGAAATCGCTGCGGTCGGAAAAAGATCGTGAAAGAACGGGACAAACGACGACTGACGAGAATCATTAAACGTGACAGACNAGTCGGCGCACGAGAGATGGGACATAGCATCTCCGAGGTAGTGATAACATTTGGATGTTCGCGTACGACTATTTCATGAGTGTACCGTGAATATCGGGAATCGGGTAAAACATCACATCTTCGAAATCGCTGCGGTCGGAAAAAGATCGTGAAAGAACGGGACAAACGACGACTGACGAGAATCATTAAACGTGACAGACGTGCAACCCTTTCTCAAATTGGCGCAGATTGGATTTGTGGACTGCCCTGCAGGATTCATGGTGTGAATTGCCTCCTGCATACCTTCAGATATTCGTCGAGTCCATGCCACGTCGTCTTGCGGCACTTCTGGGTGCTCGATGACAAAAGGTGTTGGTGAGTGGGCGATTGTTGCGTGGGGGGTGGGGGGGGCTACACGATATATGGCAGGTGTACCAGTTTTTTGGCTCTTCAGTGTACTATTCTTACGGACCACCCAGAAATGTGTACAATTATGTTCGCCAACTTATTAAAATACGCACCCTAGTTTTTATTCTTGATACAAATTAACAATAGCTAAAACATTATAAATTGAGGATAGATACAATCAACTAATAGGTTTGGCCTGCCCGCGTCGGTTTGTATTATTGTAGTAGTTTAAAAAGCATTCGTGAGGCAGAAGATGGACATACGCAATATTTTACCGTCTTTTCTTATGCTTCTTTTCTGAAAGACTAGTGTCTACGGAGTAGGAAAACAGTTGTTGGGAAATATTTTCAGGCACGAATAAGTAATGCACTTTATCGACCAAGTGGATTGTAAGTCGTGTTTCACAGGCGTCAGGTTGAAAGAAACGTCTGCTAGCTGATGAATTCAGTAGACAATAATGTCGAACACGAAGGTTGATTCTTTGTCTGTTTTCTTTCACTCAGAGTACCTCCTATGCCGGCGATTATAGAATCGTCGGTGGGCGCCGGCCATGTAAATATTCCTCCGTTCTGTAATGGAAAACTCGGAAAGAAAATAACTAAGACTTGTTGTCTTGTACTGTTTACCGAGAAGGAATATTATTGAAAATGGGTCACAGCACCTCAGTGAGGCAGAAGGTCTACTTGGTTCCACAAGTCTTTTTCCTCATCTCCAGCATTGCTTCGTGGTAAGTTTGGGCGGATATAATTGTGTAATTACGACTCGTTGCATTGCGAATGGAGGTTTAAATAAATCACTGACATACAAATGCATACCCAACAGTTCCTCGACCATCTGTCACCATATAAACTTTATATTCCTATTCATAATCAAGTATAATTCGAAAGTTTATTCACTATTGCTGTAAACAGGACCCACTGTCATCTCTACCTTGCCCACACGAAATTCAGTCACTCGAATTTTACAGACGTATTTATTATTTGTTTAGGATCATGCAGGGATTGTGTTATGAGCTCTTGATCCAGTCCACAAGCGGAGTGAATTTAGAGCATACTGACACAGATTACTTAAGAATACAGCTGTGAAATACAAACTTATTCCGTGAACTATATGTATTTATTGTACAATTTTCCATGCTGTTGAAAATATGTGCAATGTAAAAAATCTGATATGCAAAAGCACAAAATTAGCAAGAAATTCTAATAAAAATCATTTACTTTCACATGAGAGTAGTAAATATAAAAATAATACATATTTTATGGAATCTATGTTAATAAATAAATTACCGAAATATTTAATAATAATTATTGAAGCCAAATAATTCACAATTAAAAAAAAACTTCTAAACCACTTTGAATACATTTTAACATAATTGTGTTAAGGCCTATTAAAAAAACTGTAGTATTTCTTATCGTTATTGTGTATTAATTATATACTGTTAATTTCATCATATTATTTTATATATATCTTTCTATAAAGTATTTTTCCTTAATGATTTGTGCTGTGTAACATATTTGAACTGCAATGACTGTTTTGTATGACAAATCCTATTCAGTATGAACTGGTTATTTTGGATACCAAATGAATGAATGATAAAATGAGTTGATGTAGCCATGTAATGCATTTTCTACGAAATTATTTATACATGAATATGTTTAATTGGAGTTATCGCTTTATTTAAGGGAATTTAAAGACCCTAGTTGATAGGAAATAAACTTTACTTACGTGATTCGATTTTCCATGATATGTAAGAGACCCTCCAGCATTTATAGTAAACGGGCGGAATGAATACCAAAGGAACATGTGTGAAGGATTATTTACGTATACTGCGTAGTATTTCACGAAGCTGTAACAGCGACAGCATTTCGCAAAATTAAATGCGATGGTAAGGCGAAAATGGCAATTTTAAGTTATGTTGGAAAGAATCGGATAGATAAATATATTTCGGGAATGAGAAAAACCAAACACACACCAAGTACGCGTTGTAGTCTTGAAAGGAATTTAGATGGACGTGTATTTACTACATTGATTATCTACGTGGATAGATATTCAGTAGTCCATAGGTCGTTTAAGGTATAATCGTATTTTATATTGGGAATTATCTCACAGCGTTTGTTACTGTTGTTCAGGTTTGCTGTATATATACGCAGTGGTAAAAGTATTTCCCCCAAAATTCTAAATAAATATTTTGTATATTCGTTACTGCAGTACTAGGTACATTCTACATAAAAAAAAATTGTAGCACATACAAAGAAGTGTCAGATTAAAACACTATTAAAATGAACGACAAAAGTCAAGGACAAAAATAAATGATTACAAAATTGAGACTAGTGTGAGCTATATTTACTGCGTTACACATGCGTCTCCCAGTATGACGACGGGCAGTCAGTTTTTCGACCAAATGTCTCCAAATATTGCTGCATGGACCTGTAGAGGACACTAATGTCGTCCTGCAATGATTCATCCCATCCAGCTTCTATACTCGCTCGCAGTTCTTGCACGTTTGTCGATAAAGGGGAGTGGGAGTCGTGATAGAACAACACATAGTATCCGTCGCATATTTAATTGGGGACATCTATATGGTGATGCGGCTGGCCGTAAGAGAAGACTCATGTACTCAAGCACGCTCCTGAGGCGGCAGTAGTATGAGGACGAGCGTTGTCCTGTTGGCGTTCACNTGCGGCTGGCCGTAAGAGAAGACTCATGTACTCAAGCACGCTCCTGAGGCGGCAGTAGTATGAGGACGAGCGTTGTCCTGTTGGCGTTCACAAATGGCAGGGCCACTGGTTGCAGCACCACATGAACCTGCCCACTGGGCTGTCAAAATACTAACACTGATCGGGCATTGTACGAAATCACACCCTCCAACATGACACGTGACAACAAACTGTTTATCTTCGCCAAGTCCATGTTGTCATCAAACGCGCATGCGTTAGTCGTCACCACCAAGTAGAAGTGAGACTCTTCACTGAAGATAATTATAGGCTGCCAATCCTAAATGGATCTATGACAGTCGGTCACGACAACATTGCAGTCTGTGGCAAAGATATGCGGTGTTCGGTGCAATCGTTGTAACGATGTGCATGCATGTAGCCCGGATATGTGCAGATATCGGCCAACGTCACTGATAATCTCAGGAATCTGCAAGGTGTGCATCACTGCTCACCGAATATCCGCAGTCTTGGTGGTTTGTGCACTCCGTGAAATGAATGATATGTCGATTTTTTTCTGGTTAGGTTCACGGACCTGTCCCAGATTTTGCGGGAGTCTGGGTGAGTCCCTTTCTCTATCCAATGGTGCCAACAAGATGCCACAGTATTATTTCCATTACCTGTATGGTGCGTTATGTGGAGCAATTATTATCTCTCTTCCAGCACGCCATACGATGCTTCTTCTCCAACTGTCTAACTGCTGCCAAATTCTACTCCGAAGCTTACACCAACTTGAAAGGGTTTACCAACATATCAGTACATCTCATAATGGAAAGTATGCACACCGAGACAATTTGAAATAGTCCATCATGTACAGCGATAGGGTCCGCCCTTGATGATGTCACTTAGTAACTGAGGATGGAATGTGAATCTTCAGCATTTCTCATAATGCTAAGGCTTCCCGCTATATTCCATTCCGTCATATTTCGATCTTTTGGGTACAATGGTATTTTACAATGAATGAAAATAAAGTCCAGTTATCCAAGAATATCACAGCTCTCTCCATATCAACTGAAATAGTTTAGTTTCTTTAAACAATTAGAAGGTATCATTGTAAGTCTGGCCTCCCTTATTTTACTGTAATNCAACTGAAATAGTTTAGTTTCTTTAAACAATTAGAAGGTATCATTGTAAGTCTGGCCTCCCTTATTTTACTGTAATGTGTTAAGAGTTCTTCAACAATTGAAATTAATTAAATTACTGGTTGTGAAAATGTGTAGTTAAAAGATGCTGATATGTATTCGTAGTTACCATATCTTAAAACCCCCAAAATGTTTCTAGTTTGATGTGTTTATTAGTGGAACACTTGGTATCCTACACAGCATTTTCCTAAAAAAGAACACAGAATGATTATTCTATTATAAAGCACACACACTCCAACATATCTATTGCTCTAGATGCACTTTCGATTAACTACTACCTGTTATCTTTTTAAAACCATTTTTTTTTTCTAACAGAAAGAAAATTTTGATGTAGGCTTTTCCCATTAATTGAGAACTTTTGAAATTACAATTTTAAAAACTAAAGTCACTGCTCTTTATCTCTTATATATGCTATTGTACACATTGGCGTGCACTCTCCCAGTTAAGGTGGTAGCGAAATATGCAAACAAATTTTAAGACTTGACGTATTACGAGTGTAATAATTAATTTGTCAAATTCATTTATTTGTCTTTATACATATTATATTTCAAAATTTTATATAAGTAATGTGCACTATAACGATTCTTTAAAATTGTACTCTTTCTCTTTATTGACATATGAATATAATTGTTACACACATATCACTGTTTGTTTTACATATTGCGGAATAACAAAAGACGAGAAATATATGTTTTAAGCTGGTCTTTCATAAGTGCGCATCTTGTCACCAACAGTCTATATATTTTAAGAAATATAGAATATCTATATTTATTACAAGTAAATTATTTAAAAAAATGTTCTTTTGAAGTGGTGAGAAGCGACGTAGNTCAACTGAAATAGTTTAGTTTCTTTAAACAATTAGAGATATCATTGTAAGTCTGGCCTCCCTTATTTTACTGTAATTTGTTAAGAGTTCTTCAACAATTGAATTTAATTAAATTACTGGTTGTGAAAATGTGCNATTTAATTAAATTACTGGTTGTGAAAATGTGCAGTTAAAAGATGCTGATATGTATTCGTAGTTACCATATCTTAAAACCCCCAAAATTTTTCTAGTTTGATGTGTTTATTAGTGGAACACTTGGTATCCTACACAGCATTTTCCTAAAAAAGAACACAGAATGATTATTCAATTATAAAGCACACACACTCCAACATATCTATTGCTCTAGATGCACTTTCGATTAACTACTACCTGTTATCTTTTTAAAACCCTTTTTTTTTCTAACAGAAAGAAAATTTTGATGTAGGCTTTTCCCATTAATTGAGAACTTTTGAAATTACAATTTTAAAAACTAAAGTCACTGCTCTTTATCTCTTATATATGCTATTGTACACATTGGCGTGCACTCTCCCAGTTAAGGTGGTAGCGAAATATGCAAACAAATTTTAAGACTTGACGTATTACGAGTGTAATAATTAATTTGTCAAATTCATTTATTTGTCTTTATACATATTATATTTCAAAATTTTATATAAGTAATGTGCACTATAACGATTCTTTAAAATTGTACTCTTTCTCTTTATTGACATATGAATATAATTGTTACACACATATCACTGTTTGTTTTACATATTGCGGAATAACAAAAGACGAGAAATACATGTTTTAAGCTGGTCTTTCATAAGTGCGCATCTTGTCACCAACAATCTATATATTTTAAAAGATATAGAATATCTATATTTATTACAAGTAAATTATTTAAAAAAATGTTCTTTTGAAGTGGTGAGAAGCGACGTAGGCGCTAGTACAGAATATTTGGTATGTAAAGAATTCTTCTTTTCTTCACAGGTAACAATGTGTGCTTCAAACAGCTCCTTCACTGCCACACCTCCGAGGATTCTGGACATCTTATGCAAGGTAGCAGGTCTGGAGACTTTCAACACATCGGTAATTCGAACATGTATGAATAAAAGTTCAGTGGTCTTAAAAAGGTATGCGTCGCGTTCATTTTACAGTATAATGATAACTGTAACACAAACTGTATTTTGGATTATTACGGTGTATAATTGGAAGTATACAAAGCCGAAGTACAGAGCACTTTTCTGGTCTTCTATATTGTTGCATACATCACTACACATCGCCTCCATGACTGGCCTGATTTCAATGTTTTTTAATAGTAAAAAGAGAAGGGAAATATTACAGATGTTTTCAGAGTTGGATCATAAATTGTTCCAAAACCATCAGGATTATGACAGTTGTATATCACACACATTTCGGAGGATTTTGACGATATTACTTTCCTACGGAGTTCTTCAATGTGCTTTTGAGATATATACAGCCAGGTATACGATTTGGCCTATATTAATTTTTGTCATCTGCTTCTATGTGTACCACTTCATTATCCTTATTGTCTCACTGAACTTTGCACACTGGGTCCTGCAAATCAAACTGCGCGTCTATGTAATGAACAGGAAATTAATATTATTGAAACGTACACGTTCATTAAGTAATAACAGAAATGGCAGCAACTTGGCAAATAGTATCTCACCTCTCTCTGAACCAACACAGCTCTCAGTGCTACTTCAAGAGCAACCAAATTTGTTTTTAGACACTATAATGCAAAGAGACGTAAATTATGCAGCTGAAATATTTCACTTGAGAAAGATTTATGAGAAGGTTTGTAGCTGCATCTTCTTGATTAATTATACATATGGTCTGCAAGTTTTGTCAGTTTTCCTGTGCAGCCTTGTCGTCGTCACATGTGGTATTCATGGGAGAATTTTTATGGAGAGCTTTGCTGCTCTCAGGAAAGATATTGTAATTTTGATATATACTTCTAGGTCTTTTCTCTCATTACTTGAAGCTGCAGTCCTGATCTCATGCTGCCGAAACGCCCACTTGGAGGTCAGGAACACCATGGACATCATACAGAACTTGCTGCTAGAAGTGCCAATAGATGGGGACGTGACTGAACAACTGAAGATGTTTCACGTCCAGATCTCCAGCAGAGATCTGTCGTTTAATGCAGGAGGTGTTTTCAGAATTGACTCATCCTTGTTTGGCTGCATGGCAATGTCTGCCTTATCGTATTTTATTGTTCTTGTTCAAATGTCTCTAGCTGACACACCCTGAGAAGAATATATTTGCATTGTCCGACAAGTGTACAGGGGATGGACAAAATAATATGAACACCTGACATATACACAATATTTATTTATTAATAGGGTGTTGGGCCATCATTTGCTTTTAGAACAGCTGCAATTCTTCACGGAATAGATTCGTAGAGTGTCTGAACATTTACAAACGGAATGTTGTCCCATTCTTGTACCAAAACATCCACCAGTTGCTTGAATGATGATGGAAATGGAAATCTGCTCCTGACTCTCTGATCTAAAACTCCCCACAACGGTTCAATTATGTTGAGGTCTGGCGATTGTTTGATGATATTCTGATGCTCCTCAAATCAAGACTGAACCTTTTTGGCTGTGTGTATGGGCGCATTATCATCTTGGAATATGGCAGTGTTTGGCAGTAATATGCTAGTCATAGAAAGAACTTTATCATTGAGAATATCGAGATATTCATTCGCAGTAATCCGGCCAGTCATGTGAATGAGAGGACCAGCTGAATACCACGATATAGCCGCCCAAATCATAACGGAACCTCCCCCATTCTTGACTGTAGGATGCAGACAGTAAGGATCGTAGGCTTCTTTTGGAGTACTCCATACATAAACCCGGCTGTTTGTAGGAAACAATGTAAACGATGATTCATCGGACCATACCACATTCTTCCAATCATCAAGTGACCAGGTTTTATGATCGTGGCACCACTTCTTTCGCAACTTAGCGTTGGCTTCCGGTATAAAGGGTTTCGCAATTGCAGCCCTTCCATGAATGTTAGCTTTGTGGAGTTCCCGCCGTACTGTTTTTGTCGAAACAGTATTACTCAAGTGAGTGTTGAGTTTTGCTGTCACTTTTGCCGCGGTAATTTTATGTTGTCTGGCCACAATTATTTTTAATGTTTGTCGGTGTCTGTCAGTTAACTTTGGGTTTCGCCCACTATTCCTCTTCGCCGATGATGTTTTACCGTGTTTTGTGTATGCTATCATTACCGTGGATACTGTCGCTCATGAAACGCTAAACAATTCAGCTGTTTTCGTCACAGACGCTCCCGTTAACCGAGTAACAACGATTTGCCCTCTTTCGATGTCTGAGAAATCACAAATTTCACCGATCTCTTGTTTTAACCATCGCGGAACAAAGCATATAATACACTGAAATATAACCTACAAGACTTGGCACGTAAACTGTGCAATACATATGGGTCACATTATTTACACTGAAGCAGTGTTGTCAACATGCAACAAAACGTACTCTATTGCACGGTGTTCATATTATTTTTTCCATCCACTTTATGTAGTTTTAACCGGAAAGAAAAATTCCAAACTTTCAATTATTTATATAGCATATATGGACCAGCAGTATATAAATGAGAGTTCTGGCTATCCCCATAATTTTTTAACATTTTCCGTAAATAACAAAAACAGGAAAACCTGTTAAATGATCGAAACCACCATAATAAAAGGGTTAATTTATACAAATCTACCAAAACCCCAAAAACCAAATCTGTTTCTTAACGACTAAGATATAATTAAATGTGATACAAAAATAATATTATAAAAACTTTAAATTAACATTTATTCGGTGTTTCTAGATCAATGAAAACTTCATGTCATGCATTGAGTGTTCTTTCCTAATTTTTAGCTAACATTTATTACAAGTTAATATCATTTTTGAAATAACATTTAAAATTTGTTTAATTTTATCCTGCTAAATCGTTTGCTATTTAGCTTTTTAAATGCAAGAAATTTTTTTCGAATAATTGTGTGTATAATTTGGAAATTATTATAGTTATTATATTTTATTAATTTTTAACATTTGTTTTTTATAAATTAAATTGAGTTATTTGATTACTTTAGAACACAATCTGTTTTGTTTTGAATACAAATGTAATATATAAAAAATTTAAAGAAAAGAATAATTGTTTAAATATATAATAAAGAAAGATGTATAAAATCCTTTCATTGATGTAAAAATACAAACGATAAACATATTAGTAAAGATAAAACATATTCTCATATATATAAAAGTATTATAACTTAAAAATATGAAGAAATAATGTTAGTGAAAGTAAAAAGTAAATTCAGTTGAGAAATAAAGTCGATTAATTTTATTCTCTTCCATCGTTAAACAAGATGAAACATTCACATGTATGCCAAATATGTGCTAATAAATATAGAAATAACATATTTTTGATCATTAAAAACCTAACTACTTAAAAATACTTATCCATTTTTAAAGGATATAAAATTTGTATTTGTATAAGAGTATTATGTAGTTATTTATATCAAATAAAAACGGTGTAAATATTCAGACTGTCCCAGGAAGTAGTGTCAAGCCGAAGCAAGGAGGTAGAGGACCTCAAGAATGTTGATAGTTAATAGCTACGTCCCCTGAAAATTTCATTGCGATACATCCATGGCTTCAACATAAGAATCTGTTTCGAATTTCAGAATGTGCGAAATTGTAATTTGTGAGAGTAAGTGAAAATGTCATANGCTTCAACATAAGAATCTGTTTCGAATTTCAGAATGTGCGAAATTGTAATTTGTGAGAGTAAGTGAAAATGTCATAAAAACAAAATAAAAACATTTGTAAATGTGTGTGCGGTGATTTACAAAAATTCTCTTGCAAGCAACTAAACTTCATCCGATAGTTTGTGATGATTGTATTAGAATTTACATGTGAGTTAGACCCAGTCAGGTACTGGAGTTTACCAGTCCTTGCTTTGCAGTCAGTCGCTTGCTTTCCATCAGTTATTACGGTTACAGCACTGTTTAATAATTCCTTCGTAGACAATGAAGTACGCAACGAAGTGAATTTGTGTTAATTCGAGGACAGGAAACGTTGCACAATGCACTGAAGTGAGAATTAATTGCATAACAATTTGGCGTGGTGTTATTACTAGGGAGTGTAAAGCTCCAAGTTTTTTTTATCAGCATTTAATCTGCATGTAAGTGATAATGGCGTTTTTATCGCGTGATTGCGCAGAATTACATTAATTTTACGGTTATGCGAGGGGAAACGTTTTACATGCATCAAGACTCTACAGGGAACTCGTAGAACGTAGAGCTGGGCCTCAGCCAAACGGCTCCCTGAACACTGAATGATTCTTAAAGTTCATAATGCCTACATGGATAGTCACGTACCAGGGATTAGATCTGGCAGAACAATCACTACGAGGGACCCGGATGTGTTAAATTTGGATGTCTAATAAACGGAGAGAGACCCATCGATGAGTGTCAGAATGGTGAGTCGCCGTACCGGCATCGCAAATTCAGAGGTACATCGCACACTCCAAGCAGTTGGATATCATCCGTACCATGTCAGACATATCCAACAATTACGACGAGAAGATTACGACAGAAGAGTGTAGTTTTGTGAAGATATGTTACGAAGAGAAGAGGACAACGTGATGTTATTAGGACAAATTTTGTGGACCGTCGAGTCCCATTTTAAGCACAACGGGGTATTTAGTGCCCATGACCAAAATTCATGGAGTATCGAAAACCCACACTTGACATGAGGATCCAATTTTCAAGCACAGTTTAGTGTTAATCTGTGGTGTGGCATAATAAGCGGCCAGCTAATGAACACATTTAACTACCAGATCGCTTGAACGGCGAATTATGTTTTCAATTTGTAACTAAATATCTGCCTGGACTGCTAGAGGATGTTGATTTTGGAGACACGCAGAAACATGACATTTCAAAATGATGGTGCACTGTGTCACTACGCCTTGTGCTTTAGGGATTTTCTAAACCGAAGGTCCCCAGTAAAATGGATTGGTCGTGGCGGACACATAGCCTGGCCTCCAATGTCCCCCGACCTGAACCCGATTGATTTCTTTGTGTGGGGATATTACTAAGAGCCTCTTTACTCCACAGAACGCTACAGTTTGGAGTAACTAACGAGAAAACTGCAAGACGCCCATAAAAACAATAGAATGGCCTTTCGACTCTTGTTAGAGAATTTCTTCCGGCAATGCCGCGTTCGAATTGAACAAGACAATCATCATTATGAAAATTGTTGGCATTTTTTTCTAATAAACGCATGTTTATCAGCTCTAATCTGTTTTATTACATTTTTACTTACTCTCACAAATAAGGATTTCCCACATAATGTAATTCGAATCACATTCTTAGGTAGAGCCTTTGAAGAAGCGCGATGAAATTTGCAAGGTACGTAGCAGATTAAACGCGGACGTTTTTGAAGTAGGTAAGGAACACTTTGATAAAAACTTTTATTTTAACGTCACAAATATTATGGACAAACTACGCTGTCCGATATTTTCTATATTTTTCTTGGCATCATGAACGTAAATGTTGTTGCACTCGATTGGCGATTCATTAAGTTAATCTAAAAACATAATTTAAGCAAGCATATTTCACATTTATTCATGTCACCTTGCCAATATTTCTCGTGGAACTGCGAATAAGGAATGAAACAGAAAAAAAAATGTATACTCACTAAACTATTAACAATAGCTTAATATACATAGGAGGGTTTCGGACAGGCCTTGATGTCCTCTACCTCTCTGTTTTGGCTTAACATTCCTGGGACAACCTGTAAAAAAGAAATTAAATACAACTATGTTTCGAGATCAAATATGGGGCATCAAAATATGTAAACGATTACATTTTTAATTCACAAGTTTTAAAACAGTGATTACTAAAATTTTAGTGAATTTATAATATGTGAAATATACAAATTTTTTTAAATGTCATAACTAGAATTTTGACAATATAAACCAAAATCAGATTTAATTAAATTTACTACTATGTCTTATACACTACTGTTTGTGAAAAAAAACACAAAAAAAGAATAGCCAGAATGAATCCAAACGACGTTGATGTGTAGAAAAGTGGTCCAGCAATAAGTGATTACTTTTGCCGAGAGATGGCATACACATAGGCCCAGCAGTGTCCTCTCTTGTGAGAACGGAAATGTCCAGGTTACGCCAAGCTCAGTCAGTGAAGAGCCGTCACATGAAGTGAAAGTTCGTGCCAGTATGCCTCGTCGATGTCAAAGGGCGTCATATTAGCGTGTGAGTGAGTTCGAACGGGACAAAATGATCTGTCTCCGGGAAACACGCTTGTCATACTTTGATATTTCAGCTTGTACAGATCATGCTACAACGACAGTGAGGTGTGTGTGCCACCAGTGGATAGAAGAGGGTTGTAACCAGCGTCGAGTGGGTACTGGACCATGCATGTAACCACATCACGGGGTAACCGCCATCTTGCCTGCATAGCTGAAATGGACTATAAGCTCGTCCACAGTATTGGCTCAACTCTGGAGTACTGCAAAGGGCGTGATCCTGTATGCGTCGACGTTTCGACCCCGTCTGCTGTAGGCTGGACTGGTGGCACGCATGCCATTGCGTCGGCTTCCATTGTCCGGAAACCACAAAGCCTCAGACTGCTTTGGGCACTTGATCGCCATCGATAGCATGCTGAGTGTCAAAATGCAATGTTGTTGGACGAGTCCCGCTTCAAACTGTCCTACAGTGTCCAAACTGTCCGCATACGTGTTAGACGCTACCGTGGTGACCACAATCTCGCAGCCTGCATTGTGGAGCAGCATAGTGGAAAAACGCCAAGTGTGATTTTTTGGGGCACCATTCGATATAACATGCGACATCGACTCCTACATAATGAGGGCAATCTAAACCGCAACCACTACACCAGGGATTTTAGATCCCGAGGCAGTGCCCTTCCTTCAGGCGATACAACATGCCGTATTTCAGCAGGACAATGCCTTGCTACATGTGTCGAGGAATGCGCAAGCCTTCATCAATGAACGACGGATACCACTGCTTCCCTCGCCCGCAATTTCACCTGAAATGACGTCCATCGAACGTGTCTGGCATACGGTTGGTCGGCGACTTGTACGTCATGGACCTCCTGCAACCACTGTTGTTGATTTGTCGACTCGCATACACCGCGTAGACGGAAATTCCACAGGATCATATCCAGGTCCTCTTTGATGCCATACTACGACGTTTAGGGCACTTATTGCAGCATGTGGAGTCTTTACAACATACTGAATTCTCAAGGACGGGGCTCATGTACAGTTCTGTAATACAAATCAATTGTGTATTGTCATGTACCTAATCTGTGGTATTAAGTTCATTTCAATCACACATGGTATTGTATTTTTCATAAACGTTATTTGCTGTAATTTGAAAAATTAATNGGTATTAAGTTCATTTCAATCACACATGGTATTGTATTTTTCATAAACGTTATTTGCTGTAATTTGAAAAATTAATAATTACATACAATGAAAGTGAACAATTTAAGTGATAATATTATAATTTTATAGTAAAATTAAAATGCCATGATTGTTTAACAAGTTTATATCAAGGTGCTACTCTTTATTATTGTAACTATCAAAAGCCACCATTTTTACCTATATATCTTTGTGCTATATCATGTTATAATGCTCGTATTTTTATTATAAAATACATTTTTTTTAAAAATATTTATGTAATAGCAAATGGCGAAGAGAAACAAATTTTCAATTGTAAGAAATTATAAAATGTTTTAGAGTTAAGATGTATAGTTACATTTAAATTTACTAGTACACGTTTAAATAAAGTAAATCAAAATCTAAAAAAAAAAAAAAACAATTCAGAGAAGCACCGAAAACAGTCAAACTTGAACAATTAATTATTAAAAAAAGGTTTCTTACCCATATAAATAAATTAAACAGGATTACCACTTAAAGTCGAATTCTATTCATGATTAAATACAACCCATATAATTTAATTAGATTATAATTATGCTAAAAGTGTTTAGGATAAATATAATAATTATAAAAATCATAGAATAATACACAAAATTCTATAATAGTAGATGTATTTGAAATTTTTAGTAATGTTTGTTTAAAACGATATCTATTAGATCCATCGTACTATTACACAGCTACAAGTTTATTTCGGGATTCAATGTAAAAATAACTCAAACTGATGTTAATTTAATAAATGATTGTGATATATTATTTTAGAACCAGGCATTTAAGGTGGAATAACAAACTGTTGTAAAATACATTTTAATGATAGTAATAAATACTTCAATGAATATAAAAAAATACCTTAAAAATATTTAATGTTTTTGAATGCAATTAATTTATATGGATAGGGAATATCAGAATGTTTACCCAATAGAGGATTTGAATGGGCAAAAAAATTTACATATAAAAATTCAATATTACCTTAAAATTATATTGAATGAGTTAGATGAATAGATATAAGAAGAGATTTTTAATTATCATAAAAATGTTTATAATAATGATAACATTATTATTTTAGTTCAATAATTAAGAAAAACTAAGAACTATATTATAAAACAAAAAAAAAAAAAATGTTTTATACTATCGAACTTTAAAATTATTTTTAGAAAATCGTTAAATNTCATTACATACAATGAAAGTGAACAATTTAAATCTTAATTTGCAAATGAAAACAAAAGCACCAGAAATGATTTTGAGAAAGAATTTTTACAAATTAACGTAAAATTCTGTTTGCCAAAACACAATGGAAAATAACAGGAAGAGAGTACATACAAGAAAAATTATAAATAGCAAAAACATAAAAATTTATTTTACAAACTAATTAATGATATCGGAAAAATGAGAAATGAATAAATTGGGAAAATAATAACAAAATTTGTTGAGTTAGTTGCAACGTAAATGCTACTAAAGTTAAAGAAAAGGTCTACAATTTTTTAAAAAACCTTTTACTGAAAATGGAATAATATTTTATGGTTGTAATAATATACTTTATAGAAAAAAATGTATGGATGAAAAATACATTTTTGAGATCTTATAAACATTAAAATTATAGAGTTCAAACAAATAAAATAGCTTTAAGTTATAAATATTATAAAAAAATATTTTTTCCCGAAAATAAGATGTATATAGTGCATCACTAGTATAATTATAAAGAACATTGGAAAGTTATAAAAATTATACATAAATTTTGACATTAAAGAAATTATTACTTACGTTTATTCAACTAAAATAAACTACCAACAAAAATCCAAAACTAAATGAAAATCTGGAGAAATAGTTTTATTATTCAACAGGATGCATAACATTACGATTATATTCTACATTACCTGTTTTAGTTGCTTGTTCATTTTAATTATTTTATCTTTTTTTAAATACTTAATCTGAAAACATATAATTTAATTTCATATTAAATTTGCTTTTTCTTTTAATTTAAGAAATAATTTTGTTTGCTTCCAAGATCATTTTTCTCTCAAAGGTTTTATACAAATTTGTTGTCATTTGTAATGTATATTGATAATCGTATTGAAGTTTTGGATTAACAATTCCTTTGTTTGTGTCATCAGAAATAATTTTGTTATTATTTAAATCTTGAGAAATGAAAATTTTATATTTAATTAATGGTTTTAAATCTAATTAATTCATCATAATTATTTTGTTTATTATCATCATCTAGTTTAATCATAAATATAGAACAATTGTCTCATAATTTAAATACAATAAATGGTTTGTTTATGTTTACAGCATCATATTCTTTTTAATATATTTTATTATTTAATTTTACTCGTATAACATTGAATCATATTTATTAGAAGTAAGATCATTAAAAATGATAGTATAAATTTTTTTTTATCTTTCATTAAAATTATTATTTTTTTCATTTTATTAGAATCATTCAATTCATATTTACTTCTTCTTTTTTAAAGTGATAGGGATTTTTACTTCTATGCTATTTAGTCAAACTGGATTAATGAGTAAAGATTTTCACTATGCTTGAACATAATTTATTTAATTCAGTTTTAAAAGCAACAGAAATAATTAAGTGATTTAAATAATCAAATAATTTATATCAGCATTTTACTTATAATGATATAACTCTAATATTTATTCAAAGTTATTAATTATTTTTCCTTCACAGTTAATTATATTAGATTTACTGCAAAAACATTTTTAAAACAATCAATAAAATTATATATTTTTATCATTTCTAAAATCAATACAAATATATTTATCACATTTACTGACTAATGCTTTTGCTAATACATATATCATTTAATAATAATATAATAATTTATGAATACTTATATTTTTGGAAACAAATCTAAAACAGTTAACTAATTGATTCAAAATTTTGTATTCTCTCATGATTATAATAATTTGGCGCATTCGAAGCTACTTTTACTGCAACTTAATAATTTTTATAAATAATTTATTAATTATTTAGAAATATTTCAACCAAATGTATTGAAATAAAATAATAATCATTTATTTTATAATAACAAACCCAATGAGTACCAAGTTTCAAATAAATATTAGAGTTTACAATGGAACATTAATTTTTATAAATTGTAGCAAGTAATTTAACAATTACATAAATACATTAATTTTTTAACTTTATGTTCTAAAAATAAATTTTTAAACCAATTATTAATTTTGTATTAATTTTTTTTTATCTGCCATATTATGCACTAATAAGAGGTGATATTGGCGCTATAAATGGTATAAATTACAACAATTTCAATCATATAAATTCTTTTAATTTTTAAATTTATCTTAAATTTTCATTTTTGTTAAAAATTCTTTTATGTAATATTTTTTTTATCTTTTCAGGATTTAAAAATTGTATAATTATATATATATATATATAATATTAAAATTTTCACATTAATATGAATTTTTTACTATATATAATAATTGTTTACATTTGTTTTTAATTATTTCGTTTTAATTCCTCGAATTCATTTTTTGTAAGTAAAAATAGTTCCATATGAAGCCAAATAATGTATTTTTAATTGATGTTTCTTTTAAAAAATTAATTCTTTATCCCTTTTTAAAAATATTTTATTAGCTTAATGTCTTAAATTTTAATATGTATTATCTTTATAAGCAATATCATGATATTTACAAGCTTCGTCGAATTTAATATTCCTTGATCTCTGCGGACTAATCTTTCATATAGTTTTGTAAATGGGCCACAAAAATTGTACCCTGGTCAATGCATCTGTGGTGATTTTAAATTATTAAAAGCTTAATTACTAATTCCCTTTCCATGATATTCAAAATTTCCAAAATTAATTTTAGAAAAATTATTTAAAACACGAATGTAATATGCAATTACTTTATTATTACCATTCACAATATCTGAAAATTTATTATTTAACACATTTATTGTATACTAACATTTTTTAGGATAATTTTTATTTCTGCCATTTTTTTACTATGTATAAATTATAATCTATAATTTAACTATCTTTTTTCACACAACTAAATTCATTCTATTAGAAAAATTTATCTATTTTTTTTTCTTTTCCAATGGTGGCTGAAGCAGCTTTTGGACTGAGACGAATTCTTTGAAAAGTGTATTAAATAGCTCTAATTTTATATGTTGATGTCAAATCTTTGAAATTTTAAATTTATATTTATCACTAATTAATGATTTAGGATTTTTTCACGTCTGCATAGAGTTTCTATTAAATTTTTTGTATAATTATTAAAAGGATTAATATAAAATTATAACATGGTTCATAAATATTATCATCGATTAGTTTTCTTGGTAATAATTTTAAAGTTGCGTCACTTCGTTATAGAATTTATTATATCCTCGTTTTATTCAATATAGAATTTGAATATTTAATCATATATTTATGTCAATCACATTGATTGACAAATGTATTATCATATATATATTTCAAATAAAGAGACATTTTCCCACCTAGATTAGTTATTTTTATATTTGTTGTTGGTTCTGTTCCAGTGGTTCATCATAATTATCTATAAATATATATTTTTCTTATTGAGATTCTCTTCGTGATCTTTGAAAATATAAGTTTTAACAGCAACAGGAACTATATTTGCTATTAAATTTCTATTATCTTCTGTTATTCGCCAAATTTTTTCTGTATTTTTGAAGTTTATTAATTAAAGGTAAATCCTTTATTTTCTATTACTTTCATAAATTATTTAATAATTTTTTAAAGAATTTTTAATTTTCGTATATGTTATTTAATTGAATCTGCTTGTGTTTCTGGATAAGGAATACTAATTCATATATTTTTTCTATTGAGATGGAATACAAAATGGATTATAAAAAATGAAAACCTCGATCAAACATGGTAAAATTTAAATCATTTTATCTAAAAATTAAAGTTATTCTTACTGGTGAAATATTTCGATTTCCAAATGATGCTTATGTTTATAAATATTTAGGACTTAGGAATATAGTTGCTGATACTGTTTATGCAAAACTTTCAAATATAGATGTCGTTTAAAAATGTTCGCATTCCATTTTCAGTAATTGAAATTTTAAGACATGTTTTAATTATTGATGATGTAGGTAATCATCGTATTATGATAACTATAGTGATTACTCTTTTTAAGATCTCCAAGTGAACAATAAAATTATAAAATATGTGTGATTAAAGTATTGCTTCTGATGCAGCTAACCAAGTTATGTATATAAAATATGAATTTTGTTTGTGAAATAATGAAATATATTTAAAGAAGTTATAAATTAATATTTTATAGAATTTTTTCTGGTGATAATAAATTGTTTTAAAATTTATCCATCCACCATTGCTAATGCTGCTTATAAAATCCTTGCAGCTCTAAGAAATATTGTTATTGAATAATTACAGATATTTTTATGTTATTGTTAAATATGAAAAGGGTTTATTAAATCCTTAATTTAAAAAATAATAATAAAAGTCGTAAAATTCCCATTGAATAAAAAATTTTTAAATTTAAAGAAAAACATTTTCGAAGGTACAAATATGTTTAACTTTGATATGAAAGATCAATTTAACAACCTTTAATATGCCTGGTTTTATTATTATAGGATTTAAAATTAACATAGAAATTAGTCTTAATCATAAAAAATTTAAATTTAAATTTCAATCACTGGTTTGTTTAACAGATATATCTTGCTTACAATAATTTTTCAAACTCTGAAAAGAAACTGTAAAAAATTATGGAAATAAAGAACTTTGTTTTTGATCAATAGCAACTATAAATTATGTTTTTTCATTCTTTTTTAAAGGCGTTTCTAACCTATTGAGTGTTCATATAGAAAAACCATGATTGGATGAAATGAATATACTACTTAAAAAAAAAGTGTATATTTTAATAATATAGTTCTAGCTAACACAATATGTAATGTTATTTTACTAAGTCAGAAAAATCTAACCAATCATTATAATAATGCAAGAATAATAAAGGAAGCCTAAAATTATTTTAATTAAAAATATGAGTAATTCAATAAAAATATTGATAGACTTCTTAAAAATCCAATATTAATGAATAAATTACCAATTAGAATTACAAATAAATATATATATATATATATATATATATAATACCATATTTTTTTTTTAGATTTTATTTATTAAAATTATTATATATTTATAACTTTATATTATTGGTTCTAAAAATAAAGTTTTAAAATTTTAAATTTTAAAGTTATTATATTTAATATAAATTACTTTTAAAAATTAAGAAAAATAATTAATGCATGATATTAAGTTTTCTTTGGCGTAGAAAGGGCAACTATAAATTTAATTAGTTGGTTTCTAAATATGCCATTATGTTAAAATTAGATTTTTATCTTTTTTATATATATTTCAAGGTATTAGTTTAAAAAAAATATTAGTTTAATTTTGTTATTTTTGGATAAATTTTTTAAATTTTAGATTTCATTATTCTTGAGGTTTTTGATATATACAAAATTAACAAAAAGTATGGGGTATGCCAACTCTCCCATTTATATACTACGACAAGAAATTTTTCTGATATTTTAAGCGCTTTTCGATGTTCTGCAAAACAATATTTGGCTCTCTTATTTTAATGCAATGCATCGTTTTTTTAATCTTACATGAGTGACATTACTCTTATAAATGCACATATTTCAATGAAGCTGATAAATAATTTAAAATATTTTAACTTATAAAAGATTACTATGAAATAGGGCCTACAACAATATGTCTTCTACATTGACATAACTCTAGCTGTACAAGAAATCAAAAGCTTTCTATACACCATGTAAAAAAATTGGCGGATCATTTCAATTGTAGTAACACAGAAAACTGAAAAATGAGAAGATATATTAGATTTTTTTATTATTACCAACTGTTTTGACTCAGAATTTCCACGAAACTAGCATATAATAGCGTATTAAGCACCGCACCATCAAAACAGTAGTGCTTTGATGACGGCAATAAGTGTCTACCTTCCATTCGCTGGCCCGTGGCAGCAAGCCGTAGCATATTATCTTGCATGGTATTTTTAATATCCTCATCAAATGTAATAATCGCATAATAATATTTTACCGCCCCATATGCAATGAAATATGGTATATCCCTATAGAAAAGTTCCTTAGAAAAACACCAAAGGAAAAAGTTTAAGGAATTGGGGTTTGGCGATCTTGCAGGCAATGGTAAAGTATCACCTATGCTATCCACCTGCAAGGAAAATTTCCGTGGATTTAGTTTCGCAAGTGAATCGCATAATGCGCCAGTGCACCTTTATTGTGGAACAACTTGCAACGGCGATCAGCTAGAGGCACATCTACAAGAATAACCAAGAGCGCATTTCTCAGAAACACGTTATATGAAGCAGCTTTGACCTATACTGTGATATAAGGTTACCAATATACATATCGTTTACAAAAGCAAAAATTGTGCCTCCATATGCTTTTCTAGCACTAGAAGTCTGTATAGTTCTCAATCTTTAGTTCTAATACATAAGTAGCTGCGCAATACCCACATCCTACAGTCTGATGAGAGCTAGCGTCGAATTAAAAATTTAATACCGTGCATTAAATCGTAAAAAGTTGCCAAATAACCCGCGATAAATATTTTTTGTATTATTTTGTTTAATTTCGTGAATGCGTTTATTGAAGTGAGTATTTTACTTAATATTCTAAAGTTTATCGAAAAAAGAATTTACACCCCCTGAAACATTATTAAACCCATTCTTTAGCAAATGAAGCATTCATTAGAATGGTTGAAGATACCATGTTAAAATATTAGCATGTGGACATAACTGTAATTTACAAATATATAAGCTTATAATATCCAGAGCTGAACACTTTATAATCACTAGAGTTTTTATGTATAATGTAAAGTGGCGAAACCAATATTTGTTGCAAGTAAGGTGGTATTAGGCCTCTAATGTATGATTAGAGCGCGCGATATTTTACCTTCCTAACTGCTTAGAGTATTTGTTCTTGTTAAGGCTTATGTTGTTGGTTAATCCCTAGCTTGTCTCTTGCACGCTGATTGGAGGAAATTATTCATAAGGTAGTGACTGTTGTAGTCGTTTGTTCTAATCAACAACTGAGAATTTTATACAGCTCTCACAAATCACATACTATCTCTCAATACACACATGCCTCGTTACTGTTTAAACTGTTGTTAGCTTAGGGACATTAAAATTATATGTGTTGATCAAGAACTGAGAAAGGAAACATTTCCTGTATTTACAATTCTACTTTCACTAAAGTATATACAGAATTATGTTAAAATGTTACAAAATGTGTTATTTGTGTCTGTGAATATCATAGTACAAGTTAGTATCAATTAAATTTAATAAACTTTGTGTTTCAGTGCATCGATATTGGAAAAATGGAAGATTTGTTCTGTATGAATTATTTATTTTACTAGCAATTGAATGTTTTTCACATAGAAACAAAAGTATTTGTTTTATTTCCTAACCCATTCAGACCCAGTATACACAATCCCGCGTATGTCGCACACCAGTGACATTTTTTGGCCAGAACTGTACACTTAGAGGCCAATTATATTTCTTGCAATGATTTGGAAAGCGTTCTTCTGCTCTAATTTACAACAGCCGAACAGAAAGCCTGCAGTTCATTGCTTCTGGCATTAAACAAGTAATGTCACTTTTACAGTACACTACAAAATTCCTTATTTGCTATATCTGGGCGTCTATGTAGGGAAAGAACGCCTGTTTACCTGGTTGTCAAGTGTTGTATGTGTTTATATATATTGAACATTTCCAATCACTCACTTCACTAATGCTTCTCCTGGACTGATGCATAGGCGTCATAGCGCAGACTCAAAGTGCTGTCGCCACAATCTCACTGTTTACACGCTATGTAACTGCACATATCACGCTCTGCAAGACAGAAGACAACAAAGCACGAAGCATATTCACAGGGTCAGAGGAAGATCATGATCACGTAAGTACAGTCATAGCTTTGCTACTTTACGAGATAAATAATTACGTATCCGTGTCTGAGGTTGAGTTTACGTAATAATTTGAAAGAGGAAAACTGTAACATTGAAATGGTTATTTTATTTATCTTCGTTGATAAAATATCTACGATTTATCAACAAATTTCTCAGACAAACGGCTATGCGAAGATCAAACTCATGCCATTTTTGCAAAATATTTATGAAATCTTTAAGACATTATTTTGATAACGTCGGTCTCAGTATACTCTTAAAATTATATGTAATGTGAGTGTCGCCATCAGATAGATTAAAATAAAATTTCCCCAGCTGCCGTGGTGCTGACTTAAACTAATGAGGGAAACAAAATCATTACTTTAAGAGTACTCTTCATCCTCCGTTTTGGAGATAAAACTGCTGAATAATTAAGCTGCTACATAATATTAACGCAAATATTCAAAACGTTCCTACGAAATATACAAACAAAACTGAACTGACCAACTCATATACTTCCACCTTAAATATGGCAGCTGCAAAGACTGCCGAACCGTTGAGGAGGAATTACTTCACGCAGCTCAAGCCCAGACGTTTTGTACTTTATGTCAACGGCCACGAAAGCCTGCGATCTACATCTACCAACTATTATAAATAAGAAGTTACTGTGAAAGTCACGTAATGAAATATATCTGCCCAAGTGTTAAAGAGCTTATTTAAAAACGGCGGACTTGATGTATTTTGAGAATATTGCACAGTTTTGCTCTAACCTAAAGACTTATGCAATTTTAAACCAACTGACTCCACATAAATTGCGATATTAGTATAAGATAATACAACATACATTTAATTTCTGACGAGCATTACAAACAGTTCCAAATAATGTCAGTAAATTATTGTTTCAGGAAGTACAAAAAACAGGTAAATTTGATTACTTTATATTACTGTAAATGGTGGGACTTAAAAAATTGTAGGATTAATGGTCATTTGTTTGGCACATTTAAGCAATTTAATTTAGTATGTCTAGTAATTAACGTGCTTATTTAATGCATCAAATTGAAGAGCATTTTTCTTAGATAAATAAGACATATGTAAAAATCAACTTAATGACTGTGTATCCTTTCTCAGCATATTTAACGTTTTTAGTAATGAATTGTTTACGATCACAATTAAATTTATAAGAATGAAATTAATTTCATGTATAACATTTTTTTATCATGAGCTTCTTTCAAACAGTTTTGACACCGACCCACCTTTGGGAAACGTTATATATTTTTTGGAATTATATTTTGATAATTATTCATTTCAAATTATTTGTAAAAAAATTCCCCCAGTTTAATTAATTGCTTTAAACCTAATACTATGATGTTTGAGCTATTGAGAAACTTTACTATCTCACCATTGTACCAAAGTAACCAATTATATAACATTTCGTAATCGATACTTACTGTGTTGTAAAGCTATTGGGAGGGTATATCTTACGCACTTTATCCCTTAACTTATACTAATTTTTCGGCTATTTCACCAAAGCAATTATCGCCCTTGTATGCAGTTTCATAATAGTAACCTGCACAAAGGAATGTATTACACGATATGTAGGTGAGCCAGCTGCAGCCATCTGTATTAAATACAGGAAATGACTACTGTGTGTGTCACTGTTCCTGACTTTATAAATGTGTGCATAAAAATTATTGTTGTAAGTTACGTCTAAATGGGAATTTCTTTTTCATTTATCTGGAGTGTGGAATCGTGCAGATATGAAGCTAGGGTGGACAGAATGTGGCAGTCGCCAAGGTTTCACTAATCTTTGGCGGACAGCTTCTGGTACTGCGGTGACGTCACATTGTGAGTCACTGTGTCAACGAAATGGTCCCGTGTCAGCGGCAAGCCGGCTAAACTTGAATATTTTAAAATCCAGAGCTAAAGATACTATTGGCTGGGTGGCCTCTGTTGTACGCAGGCATAGGCAGCTGGCGGGAAACCATAAACAATCCGATGTTTGGTTTGGACTGATATCATACGTCACCATGGGAAGCTCTGGTCGGCCAACAAGTTAAAACATCTGGTCGCAGGTGCAATGTATATAAGTAGGCTCATGTCTTGTGCCCGATGTCATTGATCATCGTCATTAGTTTTTCTGTTGTCTGTGGGCTGTCTATTGTCGACATAATATGGAATGAAGATAACTAAGGATGCCGCATCGCAAGAGGAAACGTATGTTGTCTTACAGTTTCTTATGTAACATTATTAATGATTACCTTATTCGGTTTTTTGAACATAAATTATGTACATGAATGACATTTACCACATTCGTTGCTGATTTTAATAACCAAAATAAAATATTTAGTGTCAGTTGGCAGCGTCATTCAAGTTATAAATTTCAAATTATTTGATTATAAGAAAAATTTTGTTGTACTCTTTTCCAGTATTTTAAATTAAAATGATAAAAAGAAATGTGTCTTGCAGGTTCTACCGTTTATTTCGATAACGTAATCCGTTTTTTTGGGAAAGAAAAAAATCGTGGTTGTTTACCTTTGGTGATACGTTTCGGAGTTATTTATTTAATAACAGTATAGTTTATTCATATCAGGGCAAAGCCATACATTAGATGAAACAGTTATTATAAATACAGTAACTAAAATAATTTTTTGAACACCTCCACGTCGCACTTTAGGCGTGTACGGAGTAGGTTTGAGCCAGATTGTTGATTTTAATTATTTTCATGAAGTTAGAAATGCGAACACGTTGGTACCTGCTCGCGCCTGGCTCAGTTTTCCGTTTTTATATACTAAACTTTCTGTGGTGGCTCAACAAACTCAGAAATTGTCGGTAGAGACAATTGCGAGTAAATTAAATGGTTAATCTGATTCACCGTTTAGGGGTTATATTTTCTGGGAAGTTACCAGTGCTGCCACGAAGGTAGAAACAACTTTATGTTTCTTCAACTTATTATAATTGCCATACAGAAGCTTGTAAATACGTCTGTTAGAGCTGGCGTTGTTTATATTCTTACGTACGTCAGTGGCAACCCGTGTCAGGAAACACGTAGTCAGGTGCTGGCTTTCGAAGAGGACTTCCAAATTTTTAGAGAAACAGACTTTTGGCTTTCACAATTACACCATTGGCTCTCTTCGCTAAGTTTGGTCACATACTCTACTTTAAAATAAATAAGATTTTCACCTAATGTATCAGATCGTAACCCGTTCAATGACGTACATACACATACTTTACAACTCTACGACAATTTGCCATTGTGTAACGCTCTACAAGTCTTACTCATGTACGAATATTGTTCTCGTGTTTTAGTTTATACCACAGTGAGAACCCAAAAAGATGTCTTTCTAGGCGTTTTTTTACGAGCAGTGGTTCTGCCTCAAATTCTAAGCAATCTCTAAGTATTATTTTGTCGAACCTATTATCAGACAGTAAGGTGAAGATATAGGGTCTCATGTAATTTTTAATAGCAAAACGCAGGCTACACTATACTCGTACAATTAATAAACGGAATTGCATGCAAAAGAAACTTCGTCTCTTTGATTTTTCATTTAATTAAAGGAAACTTGATTTATTTTTACGGACGGATGCATTTAGTTACGAAAGCATCATAATGGTTCCCAATCCCATTGCGATCATCTACAACACTAAGATGTTTACCCACTCTTCGTCATGGAAAAAAGGTTGCTATACAACTCTGAAAATCTAATATCGTTACTTGAGATTGAAATAGCAATTAAAGCAATTTTTCTTTAAAGTGGTTATGAAATGCGTAACCAATAGTTTGCTTTCTTTAAATTAACCGTGGATTTTGTAAATAAATTCTACGTTATCTCGTCTGCAGGGATTATACACATGTTATGCAAGGTGACATGTTGGTGACTTATGATATATGTGTACTTAGAATACGTGGAGATGACAGAAAACTCGTGGAAATGTCTATATCACAATTGGCCTACAGTCTCATAATCGTTTTGATTAAAAAATCATTTTGGGGTTTTTAATATGCACCCATACGTTGGTGTACAACTCAAAGACGCCGGACTTGCTAGATCGTCTGTATCTCTGGGAACATCATTGCACGTCACCACCTTAACCACCCTGGTTAACATGTTCCTTAATAGCAAAATGGCGTCTATACAAATGTGTTATGTTTATTTGGTAATACTACCAAACCGTTTGATTTAATTCAACCAAATTTAGATCTTTTTTTTTAAATTTGAATTTGACCATGACTATATGACAGGTAAACAAAATGACCGTCGAATAAGTGGAATGCAAGAGCATAGTTTTTATTTACTGGCCTAAAAAATAGCTGCCATCGCAGGACCCTTCCATAGTGGACTGAGTTCGAGCCTTAGAACTATACAAACTATTAATTCTCTTTCGGACTTTGACAAAATCTGGTATTNAGCTGGCGTTGTTTATATTCTTACGTACGTCAGTGGCAACCCGTGTCAGGAAACACGTAGTCATGTGCTGGCTTTCGAAGAGGACTTCCAAATTTTTAGAGAAACAGACTTTTGGCTTTCACAATTACACCATTGGCTCTCTTCGCTAAGTTTGGTCACATACTCTACTTTAAAATAAATAAGATTTTCACCTAATGTATCAGATNCCATTGGCTCTCTTCGCTAAGTTTGGTCACATACTCTACTTTAAAATAAATAAGATTTTCACCTAATGTATCAGATTGTAATCCGTTCAATGACGTACATACACATACTTTACAACTCTACGACAATTTGCCGTTGTGTAACGCTCTACAAGTCTTACTCATGTACGAATATTGTTCTCGTGTTTTAGTTTATACCACAGTGAGAACCNGTTGTGTAACGCTCTACAAGTCTTACTCATGTACGAATATTGTTCTCGTGTTTTAGTTTATACCACAGTGAGAACCCAAAAAGATGTCTTTCTAGGCGTTTTTTTACGAGCAGTGGTTCTGCCTCAAATTCTAAGCAATCTCTAAGTATTATTTTGTCGAACCTATTATCAGACAGTAAGGTGAAGATATAGGGTCTCATGTAATTTTTAATAGCAAAACGCAGGCTACACTATACTCGTACAATTAATAAACGGAATTGCATGCAAAAGAAACTTCGTCTCTTTGATTTTTCATTTAATTAAAGGAAACTTGATTTATTTTTACGGACGGATGCATTTAGTTACGAAAGCATCATAATGGTTCCCAATCCCATTGCGATCATCTACAACACTAAGATGTTTACCCACTCTTCGTCATGGAAAAAAGGNTCATAATGGTTCCCAATCCCATTGCGATCATCTACAACACTAAGATGTTTACCCACTCTTCGTCATGGAAAAAAGGATGCTATACAACTCTGAAAATCTAATACCGTTACTTGAGATTGAAATAGCATTTAAAGCAATTTTTCTTTAAAGTGGTTATGGAATGCGTAACCAATAGTTTGCTTTCATTAAATTAACCGTGGATTTTGTAAATAAATTCTACGTTATCTCGTCTGCAGGGATTATACACATGTTATGCAAGGTGACATGTTGGTGACTTATGATATATGTGTACTGAGAATACGTGGAGATGACAGAAAACTCGTGGAAATGTCTATATCACAATTGGCCTACAGTCTCATAATCGTTTTGATTAAAAAATCATTTTGGGGTTTTTAATATGCACCCATACGTTGGTGTACAACTCAAAGACGCCGGACTTGCTTGATCGTCTGTATCTCTGGGAACATCATTGCACGTCACCACCTTAAACACCCTGGTTAACATGTTCCTTAACAGCAAAATGGCGTCTACACAAATATGTTATGTTTATTTGGTAATACTACCAAACCGTTTGATTTAATTCAACCAAATTTAGATCTTTTTTTAAAAATTTGAATTTGACCATGACTATATGACAGGTAAACAAAATGACCGTCGAATAAGTGGAATGCAAGAGCATAGTTTTTATTTACTGGCCTAAAAAATAGCTGCCATCGCAGGACCCTTCAATAGTGGACTGAGTTCGAGCCTTAGAACTATACAAACTATTAATTCTCTTTCGGACTTTGACAAAATCTGGTATTNAATAGTGGACTGAGTTCGAGCCTTAGAACTATACAAACTATTAATTCTCTTTCGGACTTTGACAAAATCTGGTATTTTACTTTTCCTAGTGATGTACGTGAACCTAATATTAGCATGGCTATGATAAATGAATGACACTGGAGTAATAATAATTTATATATTTTACCTGTGAGAGACGAGTCGTTCAGTTTCATTGAACATAATTATTCCAGTGTGTAGGTCGCGTGCGTGCGTGCATACATGTTACTTGTAGTCTGCATATGACTCGCCTAGTTGCTATGATCCATCTCTCACACTACAAACATGATGACTACAGTCTCTGTCTCTCTCTCTTTCTCTAGAGTATATTGTAATTGTTATCATTCTGTCTGTCTCAGTTGCTATTCAGACTTCAACAAGTTAACAGTGGCTAAGGTAAATGTTTTTTATTAGAATTTTTGGCTAGGTGCTTTTGCACGTCAGATTTTTTACATAGTACATATTGTCAACTGCATGGAGAATTGTAATATATATATATATGTATATATATATATATGTGTGTGTGTGTATTAATACCTCCCCAGTGCTATGGCGTATGAGTAGGCATTGATTCTGCTCTCGGCAGAAGGTGCCAGCAATTGATGCTAACCCTCAGTGTCAGGGTGTACGAACATGTTGACGCTACTATCACTAGGTCCAATTTACCAAATAAATTCACCTTCTTTGCGAGTTAACATATGTCAGTTTTATTTTCTCTTAACAGGTNTTACCAAATAAATTCACCTTCTTTGCGAGTTAACATATGTCAGTTTTATTTTCTCTTAACAGGTTAACTTCTACATTAACACACTAGACAACTCTCCCCCCCTAGCTACGTAGGCTATGTAAGGCTTGATGCGGCGATTTGTCCCGTGGGGAGCAAGGTTCGTCACACTTCCTGTATGTCTCTACTTAGCTGTCTCGTTGTCTCAGCACTTTATACATTGTCATGAATTACACCTTACACACTAGCACTTATCAAACAAATCATTCCCAAGTTCCTTACATGCTACCACTTAAAGCAAAACGAATTAGTCACAATAAAAATTGTTTTCTAAACTGAAGATGATTTTCAATAATTAGTTTTAGCATTGTTTTTCTCTGCATTTCTTTTTAAACGCCAAAACATAAACCTGTACATAATAAGCATTTCATACTGTTGTTACCAATAAAATACCATGTTTCGGTAGGCTCTTTGTAAAATAATTAATACTAAAGCGTTAGTTTAATTTGCCGATATTAAACATAACAGAAGTATGGAAGTGTTAATTCGGTTTTTACACATGTTTACATTAAAACAATACAAGTGCTCCAATAGCATGCGAAATAACATTATGTATATTTATTAAATTAAGCAAAACGAAAAAAAACTGGTTTGCCAAATACTTATGGAATTTATAGCACGGCCTCGAAATTTTGCAGATTGACAAAATATGTTATTTGTTTTAACCGTAAATACCATTTATTATAATAACAGCTAAAACATTTGCGATGGTTTTTGTACAGAATACAAATAAAAATTTGTGGGCCGAGTAATTTAACAGGCACCAGATCTTCATTTAATGACACTTAGTAAACTCACTTGGTACACAATCTATGTTACACACTGTCGCACTTGTTGCTCTCCGCAGGTGACACTGGGTACACACTATCCCGGGTGTCGCATAGAGTCTGTCTCCAGTATCTTCAGCTAGGCCCCTGGACTGCACAGAGCCTATATGCGCGGCGATCTCTGTAGATATGGCGTTTCTCCCCCCAGCAGAAACTGCGCCATGGCTGGACCCTCCTGGGCTCGTCCGCTCCCAGCCTGTAATCGCATTTCTCGCCCACCCCAGGAGCTGCGTCCGCGGCAACATGTGGTGGAAGGGGGCATCCCTCGTCTGTAGGTGGCTGGGCGCCGCCCGTCGGTGCTGTTGGCGTGTCT
>NQII01004082.1:208653-224219 GCA_002778355.1 Clitarchus hookeri | reverse complement strand
TTCCTCGTGTTTTTGTAAGCTCGTTCGCCATATTAAACTCGCATCATCTCTGCACGTGGTCGGGCTGACTGCCGCGTCCTCTGGGTCGTAAAATGTGTTCGGTGCTCCGGCTACCCGCACGTGCTGGCATACTTGGTGCTCCCTTGATTCTGGCATAGAAGTTTAAGTGCTCTGTCCTGCATGTGCTGGGACACTTGGTGGCCCCCTTGGTCGGCGCAGTGTTTCTCCCGCCTCCTGATATCGTGTCGCTATTATTCTCTCACGCCCGTCAAAAGCTCTCATCATTTATTGCGGTAGCCGCCTCGGGAGAGACACAGCTGTTGGTTTGAGCTTAGCGTCCCCTTGTAGTTGCGAGACGCAGTTGCGTCTGTCTTTCTCCGCATGTGGCCCCTACACCACGTGTTCATTCCGGCTTGGAATACTGGTGCCATTCTCTAGCACGCTCGCCAAACCCTTAATATTTATTGCGTTAGCAAGCCTGCGAGTTTCGACAGAGTGTGCCTTCTGACGAAAAAAATCTGTCGGGACGCGGGACGTGTCAGTATATATACATACATATAAAGTTGGAACAGACGTAATTTTTAGACTAGGGATAACAGGTTTACACGAGTTAGAACTTTTCAAATTTGAGAATATTCTTCAATTTAGTTGCATGAGAAATACTTTACTTCAATTAGAGGAAATACACCAAGGTGGTCTCATATGCTACGATGGCATATATATTGGCATTGTACATACTAATTTCTGTTTCTGGAAAAATTGTTGACACTATGTTCCTTTTTGCGAAGCATAAGGGACTTAATTGTTGACACACATATTAATATGTTTATTCCAATTGAAGTTGTTATCAGTAAAGGCGGCTAGAAGCCTGGAAAACGTTTCAGTAACAAGAATTTGAGTGCCAATGCAAACAAATATTATATATTCTTATTTATATTTCTAAAGGAAAAGTGCATTACAAATGGTTTATTAATGTTTAACATATTCAAAATAGCATTAGATATATAATCCACAAAGTAGAATAGCGTACAGAAGCGAAAATACGTGGAGTTTCCTTTGATGTGGGCGTAGCTATTCACTGATTGGCTTGTGTGACTGGAGTTCGCGGAATAAGTGTGTATTTCATATCTGTATTCTCAAGTAATCTGTTTCAGTATAATCCGAATTCGCTCCGCTTGTGGACTGGACCAAATGCTCATAAAACAATCCCTGAAAGATCCTTAGCATATAATGAATACATCTCCATAATTCGAGTGACTGAATTTGGTGTGGCTAGAGTAGAGATGCCAGTGGGTCCTTTTGGCAGCAGGAGCTAATAAACGTTCGAATTATATTTGATTATGAATAGGAATAAACATTTAATATGGTGACAGACGGTCGAGGAACAATTGGGTGTGCATATGTTTGTCAGTGATTTATTTAAACCCCCATTCGCAATGCAACGAGTCGTAATTTCACAATTATATCTACCCAAACTTAACACGAAGCAATGCTGGAGATGAGGAAAAATACTTGTGGAACCAAGTAGACCTTCTGTCTCACTGAAGTGCTGTGAACCATTTTCAATAATATTTTTTTTTGGTAAACAGTACAATAATATAAGTGTTAGTTATTTTCTTTTCGTGTTTGCCATTAAAGTACGGAGGAATAATTTCATGGCCGGCGCCCACCGACGATTCTATAACCGCCGGCATAGGAGGTACTCTGAGTAAAAAAAAAAGAGATAAGGATATCCATATTCGTGTTCGACATTAAGGTCTATTGTACTTTACAGCGAACAGACGTTTCTTTCAACCTGACGCCTGTCAAACACAACTTAAATAACGCTTGGTCGATAAAGTTCATTATTTATTCATGCCTGAAAATATTTTCCAACATTTGCTTTCCAATGCCGCAAATACAACTCTTTCAGAAAAGAGGCATAAGAAATGCCGGTAGAATATTGTGTATGTCAATTCTTCGCCTTACCAACGCTTTTTAAACTACGAGAATGATTCAAACCGACGCGGGCAGGCCAGACCCATTAGTTGATTGTATCTATCGTCACTTTATGCTGTTTTAGCTATTTTTAGTTATTTATCCAGATTACGAACTAGAGTGGGCATTTTAATAAATTGGCGAACATTATTGTACAGAGTTGTGGGCAGTCAGTAAGAATAGTATAAGCTGCCTTAGAATTTACTTAGTTTTTATCATGAGCAAAACAAAAGGAAACAGTTCCCCAGCCAAAATACTTGAGGGGAAACAGCAGATATAGAATGCTTAAATTTCACAGGACAAGCAAACGAACTAACGTATATGCCGGAAATTACAGTTGAGAATATGCAAGACTATTCCGAATATTTAGTAAAACGCTGATACGGTGTACCTTATGCAAGTCACAAAAGTAAAACATGACATTAGGAAATGTGGTTATTATGAAAAATGCACATTATATAAATAAATATTTCAAAATAATAAAATTTAAAATATTTACATTTCCTGAAATAAAAAAAAAGACGAATTTAGGGTGATCTCCTGAAATATGAAATTAAATCTATTTTATGCTTGGTGGTTTTATCTTCNCGGTGTACCTTATGCAAGTCACAAAAGTAAAACATGACATTAGGAAATGTGGTTATTATGAAAAATGCACATTATAGAAATAAATATTTCAAAATAATAAAATTTAAAATATTTACATTTCCTTAAATTAAAAAAAAGACGAATTTAGGGTGATCTCCTGAAATATGAAATTAAATCTATTTTATGCTTGGTGGTTTTATCTTCACACTGTTTTAAGTAAAGAAGAAGTATATTATTATCTTCATAATCACACACATTTTAAAACAGTGGGTTATTAGACAACGTATAACAAATTATTTTAATTAAAATTAGTAAAATTATTGCTAGAGCCGGATTTACCCGTGATAATGAATTTAATGAAAAAAAAATTTCTATGTGTGCTATATTAATTCGCGTCAGTTAAATGGTAAAGGAAAAGGAGGGTGAGGGGGGAGTAGGGGGTAAGATTCGTTCATTACGAAGCCAAAGATTATTTAATGCGCGATTTCCCAGTCTTTCAGAAGACTGAAGAATAAATATGTTGGGTACTTCGGAATGAGTGAAACCTCATTCGACACATTATTACAAATGATAAGGCAACATTACACACTGGATAAAACTAAGGAGNATAATGAATTTAATGAAAAAAAAATTTCTATGTGTGCTATATTAATTCGCGTCAGTTAAATGGTAAAGGAAAAGGACGGTGAGGGGGGAGTAGGGGGTAAGATTCGTTCATTACGAAGCCAAAGATTATTTAAAGCGCGATTTCCCAGTCTTTCAGAAGACTGAAGAATAAATATGTTGGGTACTTTGGAATGAGTGAAACCTCATTCGACACATTATTACAAATGATAAGGCAACATTACACACTGGATAAAACTAAGGAGNCGGAATGAGTGAAACCTCATTCGACACATTATTACAAATGATAAGGCAACATTACACACTGGATAAAACTAAGGAGAATGTGTGGATAAAATTGAAAATATTATTGAGCATAGAAACTGAAGTAATTATTTTGAGTAGAAAACTCGATAAATTATTTTTAGTTTACATAATTTAGTAAAAATGAATGTAAAAATGTTGGATATTAATATATAATGTGCATTAATCTGGGATAGATACATAAAAATTGTATGCACTCTTATCTTAAGTGTTATTTCTGCTTAAAAAAAGTTAATTTATGTACATATATAAACATAGTTTGTATTTTGCTTCTTTCCATTACCACCTTTTGCATGGTGTAGTATTTTTGCCTTGCAGTCTCATAAGAATGCAAAGGAACATTTAAGTTGTTCTAATCCACTTAATAGTTATAATAATCGTACCACGAGAAAGAAAAGTTTTATTAGGTAATCAGTACGTCAAGCTTAGTAAATCACAATAAAACTATGAATACATTGGTATTAAGTGTTTCAATAAATTACGGGTACGTGCGCGAGGTGTTTCAATTATGCATTTCAATAGTATTATGAAAAAATTACTGAAAAAAATCATTTTATAGAATTGAAGAAGGATATTTAGCTAATGTGGATGATCTTAAATTCTAGACTGGTTATATTATTAATTATATATACTCCTAATTAACAAGCATAAATATTTAATATTAGATCCATTTTGTTTCTACATTTCAATATACACTTATCAACGCTTTTAATGAACTGGATTATGTAAATAAATCGATAATTTTTTAATGTAATTAAAGGAAAGCAACTGGTTTCTTAATTATCCTTTTTAAAATATTGTTACAATTTTTCTATATCAGGGGCTAAACCAGGTTCGTTATATGGTGGAGGTATTAATTAAATACAAGAGTTAATTATAGTTTCATAANTATATCAGGGGCTAAACCAGGTTCGTTATATGGTGGAGGTATTAATTAAATACAAGAGTTAATTATAGTTTCATAACTTAATTTTAATAACCACAAATAAAATTATATCGACTCATTATCTCACATTAAAGAGATATAGCTGGCTACTTATAATTAATAAATTAATTATTATGATTTACAGCTACCTCATAATAATTANTATATCAGGGGCTAAACCAGGTTCGTTATATGGTGGAGGTATTAATTAAATACAAGAGTTAATTATAGTTTCATAATTTAATTTTAATAACCACAAATAAAATTATATCGACTCATTATCTCATTAAAGAGATATAGCTGGCTACTTATAATTAATAAATTAATTATTATGATTTACAGCTACCTCATAATAATTAANCATTAAAGAGATATAGCTGGCTACTTATAATTAATAAATTAATTATTATGATTTACAGCTACCTCATAATAATTAATGTAATTAAAAATCTAAAATCATTCCCAATAAACAGTGTACCTTTCACAATTACTTTATAAATTATACGTCAATATTTGACAATTTATCGAATGGCCTAAGTGTCGTGAGACAGGGAGCCCAGAATCCCATAACTCACAGGGAGTTTGTAAAACAAATGCACCCCGACACATACTCAAATCATTGGGTCTGTGGCGGGGCGCCGTGTAGCTGTGTTTTGTTGGACACAAGACCCTTATTAAGGCTGTTTATTGGTGTTGCCTATTTTAAATTGAAATTACATNTAGCTGTGTTTTGTTGGACACAAGACCCTTATTAAGGCTGTTTATTGGTGTTGCCTATTTTAAATTGAAATTACATGTTCTCTGCCGCTGCGATATTTATAGGGTCGTCGCCCAGAAATGTCTCTAAATGCCGCGCTGCGCCGAGGGTCCTGNGTTCTCTGCCGCTGCGATATTTATAGGGTCGTCGCCCAGAAATGTCTCTAAATGCCGCGCTGCGCCGAGGGTCCTGGTTGCCGGAATATTCTTGGGCACCCACCCAAGTTTTCTGCTTTTCCAGCAGGGTGGAGGGGGGGAGGTTCTGCGACGCTTGTCAGGTCAGCTGTCAATCACTTTCTTGACTGCCGGCCGCCCGGAGCAGTGGCTACGAAGAAAGGGAGGATGGTAACCTCCCCCCCCCTCCAACTGCGTAGGCCTCGCGTGCTTGATGCCGAGTCCGCGCCTGCAACAATATCAACGTATTTGCATCAGCGGTAAAACCAATTGTGTTTTTGTTTTATAATACACATGAGACAAATGTTATTGCAATATATTTTGTTTAATGGCAAAAGCCTCGCTTCAGCACGACTCGGGTTCGAATTCCGGTCCGGTCATTCTGATTTNCGGTCACCAGCGCTCCGCCTGCAGAATAGAACATGTTGCGTTTTTAAAACCGCCGCGATAAACTACCCGCTCGTGCACTCAGTTCCATTTCAAGCAGTGTGTTTCATTGCAAGCTGTTAAATTAACGTGGCGGCAGTGCAACTGGAAACCGGCCATGCGCGCGTGACCTTAGTCAAAAGATTATATTTTTCCCTCTATATTAAGTCCTCTAACAAATGGAGAAGTCATAACAATAAACAGCTATTTACGGATGANTATTATATTTTTCCCTCTATATTAAGTCCTCTAACAAATGGAGAAGTCATAACAATAAACAGCTATTTACGGATGAAAACTTTCTCTTATTGGATACATATCGAGTGTAAATAATAAAACAAACCCGATTCTTGTACAATACAATTATGGTCCTCATTCCACTTTCAACTGAGTCATTACTGAGAACACAACTTGTACCAAGACATACATGCTAATAATAATAGAAGAAGTGAACCAAGCAAAAGTACAAGCTGTAATATATGTGTACAACAGAATCTATAGACTTTTAATGAACATCAAGACACACTTTCGATGTTTTTATAAGGCTATGTTACCAAAGAAATGTAGACAAATAAAGAAAATTAGGACTGAAGTGATTATTAGGAGAATCTTTATAAAACATTGTGATATAAAACTATAAGTTTCTAAAATAAATTACTACTGATTCTAATAANTATTAGGAGAATCTTTATAAAACATTGTGATATAAAACTATAAGTTTCTAAAATAAATTACTACTGATTCTAATAAAAAAAATTTATGAATATATTAATGATTTCTTGAATCTATCTCAGATATTTTTTAAAATGTTTTAGTTAATTTATCAATTCCTTAAAATTAAATTACTAGCGAGGTGTTATTTAACTAACAGAATTAAAACCGTATTGTTTTAATATTTGAGACTGTCATCTCGAGAAATATTTGCCTGAGACATTAAATTTTCAAATGGCAATAATATTGCTAATTTAAATTTTAATAAAATTTTAGAAAAAGTCTAATGACCCACTGTTTTATAATTTTCGTGATAAGATAATGATAATAAGATACATCTTGTTTACTTACTTATGACGTGAAAAAAAAACCACCTAGCATAACATGGATTGAATTTCATTATTCAGAAGATCACAGTAAATGCTTTTTAAATTTCAAGAAATTTAAATATTTTTAATTTTATTATTTTTAAATATTTATTTCGATGCAGCGTTTTTTTACGTAATAACCACATTATTTAATGTATGTTTTTCTTTTCGCACTTGAATACTGTACACCTTATCAGCGCTTTACTAAATATTCGGAACAAACACGTATATTGTATATTCTCAACTTTAATATCGATCATATGCTATAATTAGTTTTCTTGTACTGCGGGGTTTAAACATTCTATATCTGCTGTTTCGTCTGGAGTATTGTAACTAGGGAAATGTTTCCTCTCATTTCGCGAATGATTAAAAAATATATATTTCATAAGTACCTTCTAATGCTTATTATGCTATTCTTACGGACCACCCAGAATTATGTACAATAATGTTCGCCAACCTATTATAATGCGCACTAAAGTGTGTATTCAGGATAAAAATTGATAATAGCTAAAACATCATAAAGCGATGATAGATACAACCAACTGATGGGTCTTTTTGGTTGCCCGCGTCGGCTTGTATTATTCTGGTAGTTTAACAAGCATNAGATAGATACAACCAACTGATGGGTCTTTTTGGTTGCCCGCGTCGGCTTGTATTATTCTGGTAGTTTAACAAGCATTGGAAAAGCGGAAGATATACATAGAAAAAATATTACAGGCATTTCTTACGCCTCTTTTCTGAAACAGTTGTGTTTGCGGCACAGGAAAACAGCTGTTTGCAGAGGAATCTAGGCACGAATAAATAATGCTCTTTATCGACCAAGCGGGGTGTAAATTTTGTTTCACAGTCGTCAGGTTGAAAAAAAAAACACATGTTCGCCGGCCATGTAAATATTCTTCCGTTCTTCTATGGAAAACTCGGAAAGAAAAAAAACACTTACATTCTTGTACTGTTTACCGACAAGGAATATTATTGAAAGTGCGCCACAGCACTTCAGAGAGGCAGACGCTCAACTTGGTTCCACTAGTATTTTTCCTCAGCTCCAGCGGTGATTCGTGGTAAGTTTTTGTGGATATAATTGTGAAATGAGGGCTCGTTGCATTGCGTATGGGTGTTCAATTAAATCAGTTACTTACATATTAATACCTGTATATTTCTCAACCATCTGTAACCATTTAACATTTATATTCCAATTCATAATCAAGTATATTTTGAAAGTTTATCCACTCCTGCTGTAAACACGACCCANCATTTAACATTTATATTCCAATTCATAATCAAGTATATTTTGAAAGTTTATCCACTCCTGCTGTAAACACGACCCACTGGTCACACGAAATTCAGGCCCTAAAATTCTACATATGTATTTATTATTTGCTAGGATATTGCAGGGATTGTTTTNCTGGTCACACGAAATTCAGGCCCTAAAATTCTACATATGTATTTATTATTTGCTAGGATATTGCAGGGATTGTTTTATACACACTTTGTTATGTCAACAAGTGGAGCGAATTCAGAGTATACTGACACAGATTACTTAATAATACAGATGTGATAAATGTGAAATACACACTTANAAGTGGAGCGAATTCAGAGTATACTGACACAGATTACTTAATAATACAGATGTGATAAATGTGAAATACACACTTACTCCGCGAACTCCAGCCGCACACGCTAGTAAACTGGCGTCACTTGCTAAAAATATGGCGGAACGCTGTCCGTAATTCATCGCCTGCGGTATCTTACTTGCCTCCAGAAGTCCGGCCAATACTAAATCTTTCGCAGCACGCAGTAACAAATAATATACAAGACTCGTTCTTCCAAAGCCTTGCGCAGCCAATCAGTGAACAGATACTCCCTCATCAGAGGAACCTCCACGTATTTTTCCTTATGTACGCCATTCTACTTTGTGGTTGCTATGTCTAGTGTAATTTTCTATAAGTTAAACATGAATAAAACATCTGTAATATACATTTCCTATAAAAATATAAACAAAAATAGCAAAAATTTTGCATTATCAATTAAATTTCTGCTACTGAATCGTTTTCCAAACTTCTATCTCCCTTTATTTATAAAAATTTAACTGGAAAAATCATATTTACTATGTGTGTCAACAATTAACTTCCTTATCCTTCTCAATAAGGAATATAGTATCAATAAGTTTTCCAAAAACATTATTTAGTTTATACTATACCAATAATTATTCCATCATTATTTAGTATATACCATACCAATAATTATTCCATCATAATATATGAGATTACCTTTTGGGTATTTCCTCTAATTGCAGTAAAGTATTTCTCATGCAACTAAATTGAAGGCTAGTCTTGAATTTGAGAAGTTATGACTCGTGTAAGCCTCTTCACCCTAGTCTAAAAATTACGACTATTCAAATATATATATGTTGTAAAATTCTCCATGCTGTTGACAATAGATCCTATTTATAAAATCTGATGTTAAAAAGTACCTAGCCAGAAATTCTAAAATAAATCATTTATATTTACATGAGACTAGTAAATATGAAAATAATACATATTTATGGGATCTAAATTGATAAATAAATTACCGAAATAGTTAATTATAATTATTGAAACCAAGTAATTCACTATTTATAAAAAAACATATAAACAAAGTTTAATATATGTTCTTTATTATTCTGTTGAGGACTTTTTGGAAAAACTGTAGTATTTATTATCGCTAGTGTGTATTAATTGTATACTGTTAATTTTATCATTTCCTTTTCTATATATCTTATCATACAATATTTGTCTATCATGATTTGTGCTGTGTAACGTATTTTAACTGTAATGACTATTTTGTTATATGACAAATCCTATTCAGCATATCTCATAATGCCAAACATAACCGTTATGATTCATTCCTTCATATTTCCATCTTGTGGGCGCAATAGTTTTTTTACGATGAGTGTAAATAAAGTCTAGTTATTTAAGAAAACTACAGCTCCCTCCAAATCAACTAAATAAGTTTATTTTCTATTAGCATTGTAAGTTATCATTGTATGTTTGGCCACATTTAATTTTACTATAATGTGTTAAGGGTTGTTCATAAACTGAAATTAATGAAATTACNTTACTATTTTCTTATATGACAAATCCTATTCAGCATATCTCATAATGCCAAACATAACCGTTATGATTCATTCTTTCATATTTCCATTTTGTGGGCGCAATAGTTTTTTTACGATAAGTGTAAATAAAGTCCAGTTATTTAAGAAAACTACAGCTCCCTCCAAATCAACTAAATAAGTTTATTTTCTATTAGCATTGTAAGTTATCANTTTCCTTTTCTATATATCTTATCATACAATATTTGTCTATCATGATTTGTGCTGTGTAACGTATTTTAACTGTAATGACTATTTTGTTATATGACAAATCCTATTCAGCATATCTCATAATGCCAAACATAACCGTTATGATTCATTCCTTCATATTTCCATCTTGTGGGCGCAATAGTTTTTTTACGATGAGTGTAAATAAAGTCTAGTTATTTAAGAAAACTACAGCTCCCTCCAAATCAACTAAATAAGTTTATTTTCTATTAGCATTGTAAGTTATCATTGTATGTTTGGCCACATTTAATTTTACTATAATGTGTTAAGGGTTGTTCATAAACTGAAATTAATGAAATTACTTGTAGTGTAGATGTGCAGTTTAAAGCTGCTTATATATAATCGTAGTCTCCATATCTTAAAACAACCTAAAAATATTCTAGTTTAATGTGTTTATTAGTGGGTCACTTGGTATCCTTCACAGCATTTGCCTAAAAAAAAATACTGTATAATTATTAAATTATGAAGAAAACACACTCCAATAATATCTTTTGCTCTAGATATACTTTCGACTAACTTTTACCTGTTATCTTTCCAAAACCCTCTTTTTTAACCCCAAAATAAAATTTAAATGTAGGCTGTTCATATTAGATGAGCACTTTTGAAAATACCGTTTGAAAAACTAAAATCACTTCCCCTTATCTTATATATGCTACCGTACACAATGGCGTGCAATCTCTCAGGTAAGGCAGCAGCGAAATTAAGACAAATAGTTTGAAGACTTGCCGTATTGCAAGTGTAATAATTAACTTGTCCAATTAATTTTTGTGCATACACGTAGTAGATATGAAATTTCATATCAGTAATGAACACTATGAAGACATATTAAAATATTGCTTCACGTTATTAACAAATGAATATAATTTTTATACACATAGCACTGTATATTTTACATACTGCGGAATCACAAAAAGTGAGAAAAATATGTTTTAAGCTGAATTTTCAGAAGTGCGCATCTTGTAACCAACTGCCTACAGAATTTTAAGAAATTTCGAATAGGTATATTTATTACAATGTAATTATTTTTAAAACATGTTTTTTTCTTGATGTGTAGAGGAGCGGTATAATCGCTAAGGCGTACATAATATTTGGTATTTAAATCATTGTCCTTTTTTTGACAGGTAACAATGTGTGCTTAAAGCAGCTCCTTCACTGCCTCAACTCCGAGATTTCTGGACATTCTATGCAAGGTAGCAGGTCTGGAAACTTTCAACACATCAGTAATTCGAACGTGTATGAATAAAAGTTCAGTGGTCTTAAAAAGGTCTGTATCGCTTTCATTGTACAGTATAATGATAACTGTAGCACAAACCAGTTTTTGGTTGAAAATGATGTATAATTGTAAGTATAGAATTCCGAAGAACGGAGCACTTGTCTGGTCTTCTATATCGCTGCCAACATCACTCCATATCACGATCATGACCTGCCTTATTACAAGGTTATTTAATAGCAAAAAGAGAAGGGAAATATTACAGAAGTTTTTAGAGGTGGACCACCAATTGTTGCAAAACCATCAAGATTATGACAATTGTGTATCACACACATTTCAGAGAATTTTGACGATATTACTTTCCTACGTGGTTCTTCAAGCTGCTTTTGAGATATATACAGTCCGATATTCGAATTGGGCTGTATTCATTTTCGTCACCTGCTTCAATATTTACCACTTCATTGTCCTTATTGTCTCACTGAACTTTACACACTTGGTCCTTCAAGTCAAACTGCGCTTATATGTTCTGAACAGGAAAATAATATTATTGAAACATACACGTTCATTAAGTAATAACAGAAGTGGCAGCAACATGATAAGTACTATATCATGTCTCTCTGAACCAACACAGATCTCAGTGCCACTTCAAGGGCAACCAAATCGGTTTTTAGACACTATAATGCAGAGAGACATAAAAGATGTTGCCAAAATATTTCACCTGAGAAAAATTTATGAGAAAGTGTGTAGATGCATCCTCTTGATAAATTACACATATGGTCTGCAAGTTTTGTCAGTTATCCTGTGCAGCGTTGTACTCTTCACATGCGGCATTCATAATGGAATTTTTATGGAGAGCTGTACCACTCTCAGGAGAGATATTTTAATTTTGCAATATATTTCTAGATCTTTTCTCTCATTACTTGAAGTAGCAGTCATTATCTCATGCTGCCGAAACGCCCACTTGGAGGTCAGGAACACCATGGACATCATACAGGACTTGCTGCTAGAAGTGCCAGTAGATGGGAATGTGGCTGAACAACTGAAGATGTTTCACGTCCAGATCTCCAGCAGAGATATTTCGTTTATGGCTGGAGGTGTTTTCAGAATTGACTCATCCTTGTTTGGCTCCATGGCAATGTCTGCCTTATCGTATTTTATTGTTCTCGTTCAAATGTCTCTAGCAAATAAAGCTTAACACACCCTGAGTTGAATATATTTGCATTGTCCGACAAGTGTATGTAGTTTAAAAGGAAAGAATAATTCCAAAATTTCAATAATTTAATGTAGCATATATGAGTAGCAGTATATAAATGAGAGTTCTTGCTATCTCTCTTATTATTTAACATTTTCTGTAAATGATAACAACAAGAAAATCTGTTACATGATCAAAACTTACAAAAATAAAAAGTTTTATTTATAGAAACTCACCAAAACCCCCTTAATCTAACCAATTTCTAAACAACTAAGTTATAATAAAATGCACCCAAAAATACATTAAAAATATTTTTAACATAAAAAAAAAAAGAATAGTTAATTGCTGTTTCTAGATCACTCATAACTCCATATCATCCATTGAGTGTTCTTTCTTTATTTTTAGGTAACATTTATTTCAATATTTATAAAAAATTTTAAATATTCATTGTGTGTAAAATCTGGAAATTATTAAAGTTAATTTACTTTATTTAGTTTTAACACTTGTAACTGTATAAATACAATTGAGTTATTAGATTTCTTTAGAATTGAAACTGTTTTTATTTTGTTATCAAATTTTAATGTTCGAAGTATATAACATTAAGAGAAAAAGAATAAATGCATAACGTGTAATACAAAAATATATTCAAAATCCTTTTATTGATGTAAAAATAGAAACGATTAACATATTAGTGAAGGTAAAACATATTATCATATATATAAAAGTGTTATAATGATAAAATTAAAGAAAAAATCTATGTGAATGTAAAAATTAAATAAACAAAATATATTAAATAACTTAAGCTAATAATTATAATAAGGTAGAAAAATTATGCCTGAATAAATAATTTGCACTTAGTTGAGAAATGAAATCTATTAATTTTATTCTTTTCTTCTGTATTACAAAAGGGAACATTCACATATATGCCAATAATATGCTCATAAATATAGAAAAAAATATTTTAAATAATTAAAATCCTAAATATATTATATTTAATTAATTTTAAAAGTATATAAAGATCAGATTAAGTATAAGAGTATAAAATATATATTTATGCAAAATAAAAAAAAGTGAAAATATACAGGTTGTCCTTACAAGTAGTGATAAGCCGAAGCAAGTAGGTAGAGGATCTCAAGACCTATCCGAAACACGCCTATGTATAACAAGCGATTGTTGACAGTTAGGAGTCTATGAATTATTTTCTATGTTTTGTGCCTTACTCGCAGTTCAACGAGAAATATTGGTATGGTGACATGATTAAATATGATATATGCTTGAATATTGGTTTTTAATTATATGATTCAATACCTAATACAGTGCAACAACATTAACCGTCGTCAGTCTTAGCACTAGGCCGAGAAAAAATATCGAAAAGCAGAAAATATCAGAAAACCGAGTTTGTTCATAAAATTTGCTGACATTTAAAACAAACGTTCATTTCAAAAGATTCCTCCCCTTCTTCAAAAAGTCCTAATTTAATCAGTTACCCTCCAAATTTCATCGCACTACCTACATGGATTCAACCTAAGAATCTGATTCGATTTTCAGAATGTATGAAATTATAGTTTGTGAGAGTAAGTGAGAATGTTATAAAAACAAATAAACAATTTAGTATAAGGGTGTATTACGATTTATGAAACTTCTCTTGCAAGCATCTAAACTTAGTGTTATTGTTTGTGATGATTGCATTAGAATTTACATGCGAGTTAGACACAGAAAGCTACCAGTCCTTGTTTTGCAGTCAGTCGCTTGCTTACCATCGTTTATTACTGATACATCACTGTTTCATAATTCCTTCGCTGATGCTGAAGCACGCAATTTAATTGAAATTTGTGTTAATCGTGAACAGAAAACGTGGCACAATGCACTGAACTGACAATTGCATAAAGAATTGGCGTGGTGTAATTACTAGTGTTTGTAAAACTCCAAGTTTATACCATAATGTAATTTGCATGCGAGTGACCATGGAGTTTTATCGCATGACTACGCATAAATACATTAATTTTACGGTATTGCGAGCGGGAACGCTCTATATGAAGCAAGACTCTACAGCGAAAATGTAAGACATAGAACTGGGTCTCTGCCTGAGCGGCCCACTGACCATTGAATGATTCTTAAAGTTGATAATGCCTACATTGATGGTCACATCCCAGCGACTAGAGCTTGGCGTATAGTCACTTTGAGGGATCCGGATGTGGTAGATTCGGTAGTCTCACACACGGAGATAAACCTTGATGCTATTCCCCACCTGTGGCATACAATGTGGTTAATAGGGTCGTAGTTAATTCCTTCAGGCACAGACTATAAGGTGCCTGAAAGGTTGAGGGTATTTCAATAAGGTAGTCTTTTGGTGTTGCTCTTTAAGGGATGGATATATTGTTTCGAGTTTAAACAAAAAACAACATACAGAAACACTTCCGAGGTGTGGTACTCTATTGTTGGCTAACTCGGATTAACGGGGGGCTATTTATTGGTGGAGGGGGGCTTCTATGGACGACAACTTGATAGTTAACTCTGCTGTTGGTGCTGGTATGTGGTCTGCTGTGAGTGAGCTCTGGCGATGTGGGCGGCCTTGGAAAAGGCCCGCATGTGGTGCCGTCTTCCCTGGACTGCTGTTCTGGGTTCGTTCGGATGCCCTCTCGCGATTTATTGACGTAACTCTTCTCTCGACTCTGTGATAATGAACTGTCCTGTTCACTAACTGTCCTACTGACGTACTCATGTACTGAGGCACTGTTGTCGCCGGGGGTCCGATGTCCCCCGGCCGCACTGGCGTGGCTGCTCTCTCTGTGTGGTAATAATTAACTGATCTCTCTGCGCAGCTATATACAACTGTATCCCACCCTCCCCATAAAGAGGCTTGTATGCACTCTAACCTACCTCCCTAATTGTTGGCACATGTCACCTTGTTGGGGCGAGGGGGTGGTAGTAGGAAACAGAACAATGCATTTAAAAAA
>NQII01004082.1:100059-208156 GCA_002778355.1 Clitarchus hookeri | reverse complement strand
ACAGCGCTGCTCTAATACTCCTAATATGTCACACATCAACCTATTGATGAGTGTCAGAATGGTGAGTAGCCACACTGTCATCGCAAAATTAGGGGTACATCGCACACTTCAAGCAGTTGGATATCATCCGTACCATGTCCGACATATCCAACAATTAAGACGATTAGATTACTACAGAAGATTGCAGTTTTGTGAACATATGTGATGCTACTCCTCATCTGTGGTGTACACAATGGTTTGTAGGGTCTACAGTTAATGTTTAGTGGCACAGACTATAGGTACCTCGAGGTTGAGGGTATATCACACAGTGACTTCATCACGACTTCTTAGTTTTGAACAGGTTTATTTAACAGGAATTGACTTACACATTCCTGGCACTTTTTGTGGGATTTTATACATACTTTCCCTGCCCCTTGGATGAGAATTTACTCATACTTTAACGCCCTGCGAGTTCAAGGCCTGAAGGGCTGGTTACACTGTTCTTGCTACGTTTCCGACATTGTAGGGGCATTAGGTGACAGGACAGGTCCCTGAGTGATGATGGGGTTACTTATTTGCACATGTTGCATGGTAGTTGTTCCGGCAGTTGAGGTCTGGTGAGTTGGGTGGCCAGATATGTTCCAGAAGTTGATGAGGTCTGGTGAGCTGGATGGCCCTATTAAAGGTCCTCTGTGTTTGGCTTGTTACACTTAGGTGGCTTCCTCTTGACATGGCGCCCCTTGTTAGAGCTCACTTCTCGCTCCTGTTCTTGGCATAGAGTAGTAACTGACTGTTTACTACCCTACTATGTCCCGGCAAGGGACCCTATATGGGTCACCACCCATCATTCGCGGCTACAGGCTGCACTGGACTATCCCACTATCTCGACATGGCACTTCTCGGTGAAGTTCACCACTCGACTCTGCCTTCTTGGTGTGTTGTAACTGACTGACTGGTGACTGGTAACTGACTGGCTGACTCGCATCCCAGCGTGGTGATACTAATTGTCCGATGTGGCTCTGGCAACTGTCTCTGAATCTGACCCGCGTTTCGCATCTCGCGTCCCGATTTGGTTGATCCCTTAATGTCGTGACTGAATACCTGCTCATTATGGGGTGGTGGTACCGAACTTTGTGCCACCTGCTGCTCGTTACTTCGACTGTCTCTGCGAACTGACGTGGCCGGGTACCAATATCCCGGTCCTTACTCTCTCTGCGCAACTGACCTCTCTGTGCTGTACTGATGAACTCTTCTCTCTCTGCGGTAATAACGACTGACTCCTCTGTCCAGTAATAATGAACCACATTCCACTCTCCCCACAAAGAGGCTTATATCCTTTCTCGACTCCCTCCCTAAGTGTTCCTACATGTGTCCCCTTGTTGGTGGAGGGGGGAGGTGGCAGGAAACTTTATAACGAAGCACTTTTAACATGCGCCATGCTTTGTGATGGTTGGGGGGGGGGGAGGTGGCCTGCACCCTGAAGCTTACTCTGTCAGCTTATTCTTCCGCGGTGCGTGTCCACATTGTCAATAGGTTAGCTAAGGGGAAAGGGGGGGGGTGTCGGCACCACTTTCAGCTTGTCAGCTGTTTCTCGGTGCATGGTTTCTGACTTCAGGCGGAATACGCATAATTATCTCGTGATTTATCGGCATTTACAAATTTCATTGGGCTTGCTAGGGGGAGGTAGTAGAGGAGAGAGGGAGGCCTGCGCTGTAGGAATGACATGTGGAAGGGCCTGGCTGCGTTACATCATCCCTGCTCGACCTCGACACGCGTGAATGAGCGACATGTGTTGGAAGTCCCTTCGCTGGTTTAAGCTGTCGAGGGGTTGGGGGAGAGGATTGGTTACAGCGCCGCTTCTAATTTCATATGTATGTCACACATCATATGTTACGAAGACAAGAGGACAATGTGGTGTTATTCGGACAAATTTTGTGGTCCAACGAGTCCCTTTTTAAGCGCAGCAGGGTATTTAACGTCCGTAACTATCATTCATGGAGTATGTATATAACCCACACTTGACATGAGTATCCAATTTTCAAGAACAGTTCAGTGTTAATCTGTGTTGTGGCATACTAAATGGCCAGCTAATAAGTCCATATAACTACCAGATCACTTGAATTGCGAATTCTATTTGCAGTTCGTAACTAACGATCTGCCTGGATGGCTAGAGGATGTTGATTTTGGAGACATGTAGAAACATGATATAACAAAATGATGGTGTACTGTGCCACTATTTTTTGGGAGCAAGGGATTTTCTAAAACTAAGGTTTCAAAAAAAAAAAAATAACAGTTGGGTTAGTTGTGCCATACTCATAGCCTGCCTGGCCTTCAAGGTCCCTCAAACAGAAACCAATTGGTTTCTTTTTGTGGGGATTTTAGAAAGAGCCTCTTTTCTCCACAGAATGCCACATTTTGGGGTAACTAACGAGAAAACTGCAAGATGCTGAAGTAACTATTAAAAACCATCCAGTGGCGTTTCGAAGCATGCTAGAGAATTTCTACCAACGATGCCGCATTTGTATGGAACAAAAGAGTCATCATTTTGAAAATAGTTTGTTATTTTTTTCCCAATATACACATTTTTAATCCGCTGCAAAATGCTTTATCATACTTTTACTTAGTCTCACAAAATAAGATGTTGCACATACTGCTATTCGAATCACAATCTTAGGATCAAGCAGTGGAAGTAGAGCGATGATATTTTCACAGTAGGTAGCTGATAAAACGAGGTTGTTTTTGAAGTTGGTAAGAAACACTTTATATATGAACATTTTTTTTTTAAAGTCAGCAATATTTTGGACAAACTACGCTTTCTGATATTTTCTGTTTTTCGACATTTTTCATGGCGCCATCCTAAGACAGATGAACGTAATTCTTGTTGCTTGCGATTGGTCATTAGTTCAACTTATCTAAAACCGATAATCAAGCAAGCATCTATCTTATTTATTCATTTCGCCGTACCAATATTTCTCGTGGAACAAAGAGTAAAGCCAAAACAAAGAAATAATCAATACCACTTAATTCTCAACACAACAATCTCCTTATATACATAAGGTTGCTTCGGTCATTCCTTGAGGTTTTCTACCTCGCTGCTGCGCCTTGGAACTTCTTCCTGGAATATTCTGTATAATGGACATTAAATACGACAACGTTAAGACATAAAAATTGTGCACCAAGATACATAAGAGATAAAATTTTTAATTCACAAAGTTTTAAAACAGTAACAAAATATTTAAATACATTTTTAATATGAGAAATATAAAAATTCCGGAAAAAAATTAAGTACAATTTAAAAAATATAAACGAAAATCAGATTTCATTAAATTAACTACTCTTTCTTATAGACTATTGTTTGTGAAGATTGTAACACTCAAAAAGAATAGCTGAATGAATACAAACTCCGTTGATGTGTAGAAAAGTATACCAGCAATAATTTATTACGATTGCCAAAATATAGCACACACATAGACGCAGCAGCGCCCACTCTTGTGTGACAGGAAAGGAACGTGTTACGCAAGCTCTGCCAGTGAAGAGACGTCAAAGAAGTAAAAGTAAGTGCCAGTATGACTCGTCTATGTAGAAGGGCACCATTTCAGCATGTGAGTGAGTTCGAACGGGACATAATAATCGGTCTCCGGGAAACAGACTTGTCATACTATGGCATTTCGTCTCGTTTAGATCATGCTGCTACGACAGAGATGTGTGTGTGTGTGCCACCCTTGGATAGAAGAGGGTTGTACCCAACGTCGAGTGTGCACTGGAACAGGGATGACCGCCATCTTGTCCCCATGGCCGTAACGGAACATACGCATGCCCACAGTAATGTATCGACACTGGAGCCCTGCAACGGGTGTGGGCCTATATGCATTGATGGTTCGACGCCGTCTACTGCGGGCTGGACTAGTGGCACGTATGTATTACTTCGGGTTCCATTTTCCAGAAAAAACAAACTCTTCAGACTGCTATGGGCACATGATCGCCCTCGATGGCTTGCTGAGAGGCCAAATGTAATATTTTTGGGACGAGTGCCGTCACAACCTGTCCTACAGTGATGGCCGCACACGTGTTAGATGCTACCATGGTGACCACAATCTGGCAGCCTGCATCGTGGAGCATCATAGCAGACAAACGCCAAGTGTCATGTTTTGGGGCGTCATTCGATATGACATGTGATATAGACTCCTACATATTGAAGGCATTCTGAACAGAAACCACTACATAAGAAAGGTTTTAAATCCCGATGTACTGCCCCTTTTTCAGGCGACCGCACATTCAATATTTCAGTAGGACAATGCCCGGCCACACATGGCGAGGACTGTGTAAGCCTTTTTTAATGAACGACATATACCAATGCTTCCCTCGCATGCAAGTTCACCTAAAATTATGCCCATTTAACGTGTCTGGGATACGGTTGGTCGGTGAATTGTTCGCCATGTACCTCCAGCAACCACTGTTGGTGATTAGTCGACTAATACAATTCTCGTGGAGGGAGATTCCACAGGATCATATCCAGGTCTTCTTTGATGCCATACTAAGACGTTTAGGGGCACTGATTGCAGCATGTGGGGGCTTCACACCATACTGAATTCTCAAGGACGGAGATCATGTACAGTTCTGTAATAAAAATCAATTGTGTATTGTTATATACCTAATCTGTGGTATAAAGATTATTTCAATCATACGTGTCCTTCTTGGTGTTGCATTTTTCATAAATGCTGATGTATAAAATAAATTTATTGGGATAATCGTATATATATGTTACAATTTTAAAATTTATTCATTACATAAAATTAAAAGTTAACAATTTAATTGATAATATTATAAATTATATAGTAAATATAAAATGTCATTATTGTTTAACAGAACTAAATCAAGTAGCTGCTCATTATTAATATAATATAAATTATAAATAGCCATCATTTTTACCTATATATATCTTTATATTTTATAATGTTAAAATGCTCGTTTTCTAATAAAAAATTAAACATTTATGTTGCAATATTAATAGTGAAGAGAAATAAAATTCTTATTGTACGAACTTATAAAACGTTTTAAAGTACAGATATATGGATAAATTTAAGTTTACAAGTACAATTTTGGTTAAACTAAACCAAAATCTTAAAAACGAACAATTGAGAATAGCATCAAATACAATTAAACGTGTATATTTTGAAAAAAATGTATAATGTATCATTTCTTTAAATTTTATGTTTTAAATATAAAAATTAAAATGTACAGTATTACTGTTAAAAGTTCAATTCTATTCAATATTAAATAAACCGCACATATCTTGCGTAGGTTATAATCATGCTAAAAGTGTTTAGCATAAATGTAATATAAAAACTATATAATAATATCCAAAATTTTATTATAAAAGTGATNATATGTACAGGATTACTGTTAAAAGTTCAATTCTATTCAATATTAAATAAACCGCACATATCTTGCGTAGGTTATAATCATGATAAAAGTGTTTAGCATAAATGTAATATAAAAACTATATAATAATATCCAAAATTTTATTATAAAAGTGATGTATTGTTAGCAGATATACTTGAAATGTTTAGTAATATGATCAATGAAAAAACAACTCAAACTGATGCTACTTTAATAAATGATTGTGATCTATATTTTTTAGAACCAGGCATTATATCTGAAATATCACACAGTTTATGAAATTTATTTTTAATGATCGTAATAAACATTTTAATAATTATAATATAAAAAATAACTTACAAAAATTTAATGTATTTTAATGCAATTAATTTATATGGTTAGGGAATATCAGAATTTTTAACTAATGGAGGATTTGAATCGGCAAAAAAAAATTAACATATGAAGGAAAAATTATATTAAAAATATATTAAACTAATTAGAAGAACAGATTTAAGAAGTTATTTTATATTATCATTAAAATGAAAATAAAATTGATAACATTATTCTTTTAGCTCAAGATTTAAGAAAAACTAACTACTATATAAATAAATCAAGAAGTAACTTATTAATTTAATAGTCTTTTTAAATTATAATATTTAAATTTATTATATTAAAACATTTTTTTAACATATAGAAATTTAAGCAATTCCTTTTGACTTCAAAAATGTACTAATCATAGTTTCCGAATGAAAACAAAAGCAACAGATGATTTTGAGAAAGAATTTTTACAAATGATTGAAACATTCTGTTTACGGAAACACTATGGAAAACAAAGTAAAAAGACCTCATATAAGCAAAATAGTTGTGTGCAAAAATAAGAAAAATTTGTTTACAAAACTAATTTTAATGAAGTTCCTCTTTTAGTGAAAATTTAGTTTCTGTTAATATGAATATTGAAGTTTTAATTTTATAAATATCTGCAAAATTAATATATAATTTTTTATTTTAAATTGTAAAACTGAAATATAAGAAAATATAGAATTACGGTTTTAGGATACCATTTTTGTAAAATGTAATATAAAACTGGTGAAATTTATTTTGATATGAAATAAATGTTAGTTGAATTCTATACAAGCCATTATTTAAAAGATGAAATATAATATATCAATAACTAGTTAATGTTATTGGAAAAATTAAACATTAATAAATTGGGAAAATAATAACAAAATATTTTCGGTTTAGGGCAAAAGCAAAATGCTACTTAAGTTCAAAAAAAATGTCTATTTAAAAAATTATTTTTGCTAAAAATTGAAAAATTTTGAATAACTATAAAAAATATGTTTTCTAAAAAAAATTATATGAATGAAAAATAAATTGATTGAGATCTTATAAACATTAAGTTTATAGAGTTCAAATGAATAAAATAGCTTGAAGTTATGAATGTGATAAAAAAATATGTTCAGTAAATAAAATGTCTTCTATACCTCACTTATTATAAATATAAAAAATATTGAAAATTATATATAAATAATGAAATTAGGAAAATTATTCTTTATATTTTTTCAACTAAAGGAACTAAATCCAAATGTAACGTAAATCTGGAACGCAAGTTTTATTTCTTTGTTCAACATTATGTATAAGCATTACAAGTACCTTCTACAATAACAGTTTTAGTGACATGTTTATTTTAATTATTTTTATCCGTTTTTAAATAAAAATATATCTGATAATATACAATTAAATTTAATAATTAATTGGCTTTATATTTTAATTCTAAGAATAAAAATGTTTGACTCTAAAGTCACATTTTTTTCTTTTAGAAGGTTCATACAAATTTATTGTAATTTGTATTGTATGTTAATAATCTTATTAAAATTTTTGTTTATATATTTCCTTTTTGTCTCATCAGCAATACTTTTGTTACTATTTATATCTCTTTTAATGTAAATGGTTTTAAATGTAATTAATTGATCATAATAATAACGTTTAATAACATTAAGAAGTTTTATCACTAATGTTGAACAGTTACCTGTTAAGTTAAATGCAGTGAGTAGTTTGTATCAGGTTAAAGCATTTTAATAAATTTTAATGTGTTTTATTATATTATTTTAATCAGAAAAAAATTGAATCAATTTTATTAGGAGCGAGATCATTTTCAATACCTGTATGCAAATTATTTTACCTTTTAGAAATATAATTAAATTTATCAATTTAGTTTAATAGTGTAATTCATTTTGAACTTATTTTTAAAGTGACAGATGTTTTCATTTTTATACTATTTAGTCAAACTATATAATCCGCAAAGATTTTTACTATGCTCGAAAGAAATTGTTTAAATTTAGTTTTAAAGGCATCAGAAATAATAAAAGCATTTAAGTAATAAAATATTTTATTTTATTATTTTAATTTTTATGATATTTTCTTTTTTTAATCAAAGTTATTGATACTTTTTTAACACAATTATTTAAATTATATATGCTGAAAAAATATTTTTACAATAATCATTAAAACTTGATGTTTTATTATCAATTCTAGGATCTATACAAATAAATTTGATCCAATTACTGATGAATGCCTTTACTGATAGATATATAATTTATTAATGATATAATTAATTATGAATACTTAAATTTTTGGAAATAAATCTTAATATGTTAACTATTTGAATTGAATTTTTGTATTCTGTCGTAATTGTAATAAATTGACGCAGCCAAGGTTACTTTAACTGCTACATAAAATTTTCTCAAAATAATTTATTAATTCTTTAGTAATATTCAGATCATATGTTGTTCCTCTAACAGATTCTTAGCTTCTACATATGTGTACAAAATTTAAAGAATATGGGGTATGCTAGCTTTCCTATTTATGTACTACTACAAGTAAATTTTTCTGATATTTTAAGCGCTTTTCCATGTTCTGAAAAAATATATTTGGCTCTTTCATTTTAATGCAATGCATCGTTTTCTTTATCTTTCCCGGGGAAATTACACTGGTTATTACACACATTTCAATGAAGCTGATAAGAACTTTAAAATTTATCAGCTTATGAAAAAATTACTTTGAAATTGGGCCTACAACAAAATGTTTTCTACATTGACGTAACTCATGCTGCACAAGAAATCAACAGGTTTCTTATACACCATGTAAAAACATTTGCGGATCATATCAAATGTAGTAGCGTATAATACCTAATTAGTGAGAAGATATATGAATCTGTTTGTATTATTGCCAACCGTTTTGCCACAGCGAACCCATGAATCTAGCAAATGAAAGCGCTCAAGGCACCGCACCATCAACACAATAATTATTTGATGAAGGCAGTGTCTACCTTCCATTCGCAGGCCCGTGGCCACAAGCCGCAGTATATTATCTTACATGTTATTTTGAATCACCTCATCAAATGTAAAAATCGCGTTACAATATTTGGCCACCACATCTACTATGTAATATGGCGTATCCCTTTAGACAAGTTCCTTATGGTTACCATAAAGGAAAACGTTTAAGGGATTAAGGTTTGGTGATCTTGCAGGCCATGGTAAAGGGTCACTACATGCTATTCACTTACCATGAAACATTCTGTAGATATAGCTTCGCAAGTGTACTGCATATTGCGCCTGTACACCTTTATTATAGAACAACATGCAATGGTGAGCATCTAGTGGCACATCTTCAAGAATATCAAGCAACACAATTCTCAGGAACACATGATATGAAGAAGCTTTGACCTATATTATGATATAAGGTTACCAATAACATATCGTTTACAAAACCAATAATTGTGCCTCCATATGCTTTTCTAGCACTAGAAGGCTGTATAGTTCTCAATATTTAGTTTAAATATAGAAATAGCTGCACAATACCCTCATCCTACTGTCAGATGAGAGCTAGTGTCGAATAGCAAATTTCATACCGTGCATTAAATCGTAAGAAGTTGTCAAATATCCGGCGGTCAATAATTGTTTATATAATTTTTTAAATTTCGTGAGTGCGTTTATTGAAACGAGTATTTTAATTATTATTTTAAAGATTATCGAAAGAAGAATTTATACGATCTGAAACATTATTAAACGTATTCTTTAACGAATGAAGCATTCATCAGAAAGAAAAAGATACGATGTTCAAATAGCATAATGTGGACATAACTGTAATTTACAAATATATCAGACAATAATTTCCAGAGCTGAACACTTTATAATCACAAGAGTCACTATGTATACTGTGAAGTGGCGAAGCCAATATTTGTTGGATGCTATTTTGACTACCTAACAGCATACAGTTTTTGTTTCTTCTTAAGGCTCACGTTGTTGCTTAATATCATGATTGTCTCTTGCACGCTCATTGAAGGAAATTATATATAAGGCAGTGACTGTTGTAGTCGTATGTTCCACTGATCAACTGAGAGGTTTATATAACTCTCAATAATCACATATTTTCTCTCAGTACACACATGCCACGTTACTGTTTAACCTGTTATACGTTTAGGGACGTTAAAAGTAACTGTAATGATTGAGAACTTACAAAGGAAACATTTTCTGTATTTATGTAACTACTTTTACAAAAGTGGATACAGCATTATGTTAAAACTTTACTAAATGTGTACTCTGTACCTGTAAGAAGCGTAGTACATGTAAGTAGCAACTAAATTTAATCAACTTTGTGTTTTAGTGCACCAATAATGTTAAAATGGAAAATTTGGTATTTACATATGTCATATATATTGTACTAGCAATTAAATGTATTTCACATAAAAACAAAAGTTTTTATTTTATTTCTTAACCCATTCCGATCCTGTATACACAATCTCGTGTAACGCCAAACCCAGGAATATATTTCTTTGGACAGCGCTATACACTTAGACTTAGTGTGGAACGAGTTTGATTATTGCGTAGGTGTCGTTCGGGCCGCTCGTGGTGGTCACATTGAACAGTTATAAATTCATGGTAAACCAACTTCACAATTCCACGGTTCATTTGATTGGTCAATCAAGGTTGTTGATTGTTTGGTTTTGATATTAGAGACCTTCAAATTTGGGGTATTCTGTTATACTCATCCTGTATTTTGATAATTATTCCTACCAAATTACTTTACACAAAATTCGCGCGGTTTAATAAGTTGGTTAAATCCTAATACTATGATGTTTGAGCTACCGAGAATCTTGACTATTTGTACCACAGTATCCAATTATCTTACATTTGTATCATTAAAATATTTCGTAATCAATACCAACACATTAAATTGTAAAGCCATTTGGAGGGTATATCTTACGTACTTGATTCCTTTACTTATACCACTTTTTCAGCTGTTTTGCCAGAGTAATTATCGCCCATGTATGTAGTTTCATTACAGTAACCTGCACAACGGAATGTACTGCAACCAGTCACGATATGTAGGTGAGCCAGCTGCAGCCATCTGTATTAAATACAGGAAATAACTGCTGTGTGTCACTGTTCCTGACTCTATATGTTGGCATAAAATTTATTGTTGTAAGTTATGTCTGAATGGGGATTTTTTTAAATTTCTGTGGCGTGTGGAATACTGCAGATCTGAAGATAAAGTGGGCTACATTTGGCAGTCCTCAAAGTTTCATCTTTGGCGGAAAGCTTCTAGTACGGCGGTGTTATCACATTCTGAGTCACTGTGTTGACGTCATGGTCCCGTGTCAGCAGTAACCCGGCTAAACTTGAATGTTTTTAAATCCATAGCAGGAAAACACTATCGACCAGCTGACCTCGTTTGCACGCGGGCATTGGCCGCTGGAGGGTAAGCATTAAATCTCCGGTGTTTGGTATTGACTCATATAAGTCAACATGGAAAGCTCTGGTGGGCTAACAAGTTAAAACATCTGGTCGCAAGTGTAATATTTTTAAGTAGGCTCATGCCTTTTGCCAGAGGCCATTGATCGTCGTCATTAGTTGTTCTGTCATCTGTGGACTGACTGTTGTCGACATAATATGGAATCAAGCTTACTAAGAACGCCGCACAGCAAGAGGAAGCTCATGTTCTCTTACAGTTTCTTATCTAACATTATTAAAGATTACCTTAATCAGATGTTTTGAATATAATTGATGTCCAGGAGTGAAATAAACCAAATTCGTTTTTGATTGTAATAACCAAAATATAATATTTCATTTCAGTTCTTTTGCGTTATACAAGTTCTAAAATTCAAATTATTTTGTAATAAAAAAATTAAAGTTGCTCTTTCCCCCAGTATTTTTAATTAAAATGGTAAAAACAAATGCACCTTGCAGGTTTTACCGTCTATTAAGATACCGCGATTCGTTATTTTTGTAAAATGGAAAGAAAATTAATAATATTCGTGGATGCTCAACTTTGGTGATATATTTTGAAGTTATGTATTATAATAACCCTACAGTTGATTACCTTTCCAGATAGAGCATAACATTACATAAAACAGTTATTAAGAATACATTGACTAAAATATGTTATGAACGCCTCCACGTCTTCATTCAGGTGTGTATTGAGTTGGTTTGAGCAAGTTTGTTTGTTTTAATTATTTATGGGAAACTAGAAATGCAAACACGTAGGTACCTGCTGACGCCTGGCTCACCTTTTGCGGTTTTTCTATAAATAACTTTCTGTAGTGGTAAAATGAACTGAGAAAATTTCGGCAGAGACAGGTGCGAGTAAATTATATTCTTTATCGACTTCACCGTTCGGACGTTCTATTCTCTGGGAAGTTGACAGTGTTGCCACGAAGGTAGAAACACTTTATGTTTCTTTAACTCATTATACTTGCGCTGAAGAAGCTTGTTAATACGTCTGTAAACGCCGGCGTTGTTTATATTCCTACGTTCGTCAGTGCCAACCCGTGGCAGGAGAACACGGTGTTATTTGCTGGTTATCAAGAGGAATTCCAAATGAGGCAACCCACGCTTTTAGAGAAACACATTTCTGGGTTTCACACTTACACCGTTTGCTCTATTCAATAAGTTTGGTCACATACTCCACTTTAAAATAAATTAGATGATCACAATGTATCAGATTTTTACCCGTTCATTGCCGTACATAATGAGACTCTACAACTCCACGACAATTTGCCATTGTGTTAGGCTCTACAAATCTTATTCATATTATAGTAATGTACGGAAGTTTTAATTTCTACCACAATCAGAACCCAAGAAGATATATTTAAAGGCGTTTAGAATGGGCGGTGGTTCTATCACAATTTATAAGCAATCTCCAGGTATTATTTTGCCTATCATTATGTAAGGCGAAAGCTTATGGTCTCATGTTATTTTTGAATTGCAATAAATTGACTAAACTCTACATTTAAATACGGAATTGCATACGAAAGAAACTTCGCCTCATTAATTTTTAATTTACTGAAAGGAAGTTTTATTACTATTAACGCACGTATGCTTTTAGTTATGAAATCATCATATGATTCCGAACCCCATTGCGATCACCTACAACACGGAAACACTTATGCACTCCTCGTCGTGGAAAACAGGTTGTTATGTCACTCTGCACATCTAGTATCGGCACTTGAGATTCTTAATGCATTTAAAGCAATTTTTCTTTAAAGTGGTTATGAAATGCGAAATCAAAAGTTCCTTTTTTGAAGGTAACCGTGGGTACTGTAAATAAAGTCTACATTAACTCGTCTACATGGAATATTCACATATTATGAAAGGTGAAAGGTTGATGACATTTGATATATCAGTACTTCAAATACCGGGAGATAACATAATCCTCGTGTAAATATCTATATCACGATTGACCTTCTGCCTCATTATCTTTTATATTTAAACAATGTTTTGGTTTTTTAACATGCACTCACACGTTGGTGTAAAACTAAAAGACGTTGTAGTTGCTTGGTCTTCTGCATCTCTGGGACTATCATTGCACGTCAGTCCCTTAACAACTGTGGTCAACATGTTCCTTAACAGTAAATTACAGGAAGAAAAAAATACACATGTTTGTGGAGACGGACAATAAACTGTTACGCACCTTTCAGGAATTTGGTTAGAAAGCCACTGACTTATTACAAGGTTATCTTGACGATGTTTGTTCACTGCGCCTTTTTTCATACTTAGTGATTTTGAGATATATTAAATATGGTTTGTACCTATAAACGTTGTATGCTTTTATACATACTACTTCATTATTCTTGTTTTAATCTCCAGCTACACACAGTGGGTTCCTTTGAACACTAAACTACTTTCGTTACAAAATAAACTACCATTTAGCGATAACAGAGTTGGTGTGAATTTGGCAAAATATTTTCGCCCATATCTGGCTATGCACACGTGGCGGTTTGCATGGGGTACGAAAGATTCTATAGTAAAATATCATACTCCATAGAATCGTACAATCTGCAGTTAAATGTATTTCATGTGAGAGAGATTAACGCTAAGGTGTACAAGTAGGGAACGTTTACCCAAGATTGTCCGCTTAATTTAAAAATTCGTGTAATTTTATATATGTATATATGGGTACCCGGTTACCTTACTTTGGACAAAGGGTATCCCAAAATGGGACTATTTAATTAATGTAAAACTCATCACAAAAACTTTATGTTATTTATATGTGATGTGAATTTAATTATTTTGCAGTACAAAATGTATTATAAAATCATGTTAAGCCTTCATTAAACAATTTTTCATAGAAACATTTGTTTTAATAAATAAAGATTTGCAAGAATTATGTTTGCAAATGAAACTCTAGAATAATTGGTGTAAGACTACGTATATCATATAGGCTCTAAATGCTATATTGATTTATAATATTAAATCCTGAAAGAAGGTTACCTTTCCTAAACGAAAGGGCCTACATAGACTATGGGATAAACAATTATAAAGACTCGAATATGAAAACTACTTTAAAATTAAACAAAATAGCCTAAGAGTTTAGGATAATTAAATTCGAGATAATTCAAATGAAAAAATTAAATGAAATTATAACAAATTTTCGTCACATTTGAAACAATAGAAATACAGCGCGTTACAAATTTCGCATGATTCATGCTCCCCATTCATTGCACATCTTACATTTCAACCAGTCAACATCATAGTCTTTGAATTGATCTTCACAAACAGTGCAGATGCTATCACTCACGAATTATTTGTGCCGTTTCCTTTACATTAAATGCAGTCGAGGTGTTAGCTTCCCTCTTTTTGGTACAGAAGACAAATTTTTCTTAGCTGATGGTTTTGATATCCCTTCGGCTAGGGCTTATTTGTATGACGATTCTGTGAGAATGGCAGCTGTTGTCACTCACTTCCTGCGCCGGGTGTATGGCCTGTTACCAGTTGCGACTAACATTGGGCTTACTTGTTGTATTGAAACCACTTTCGGCTTAGGCCCATGTCAATGGCAGAGTGGATTTAGTCGGTAGGATTGACAGCTGAACAACTGGCTTATTCTAACTGTTCTAATGTAGTCATGCACGAGAGATGGAGAGAGTACAATATAGCATACTGTAATAACTCTCCAAGGAACTGCTGAACGGACGTCACCGGTCGACTGGTCCAAAGCTTTCGTTAGTGGCGAGGAAGCTGAATCCACACGAATTCCCCGTTAGACACGAGATGCCTCGTATTATGAGTATGCATGTTTACGGACGTCAATTACGCTTCCAGCGAATTGCTTCAACCAGTATGTTAACTTTCAACATAAAAACATGAATCAAACAGGCCCTGGACTATCCTATCCCAGAATTATGCCTCAGACGTTTCTCTAATTTGCTCGTACCTTTTTATTGGTTTACGTAAATTTTCCGACTGGAATTTCACAAACGACGCGAACGCTATTACAATTCTAAAACTGCTGTTAATTAATCCCGTTACTCAAATAAATATACACAGCTTCCCAGTGACTTTCAGAGCCATATCTAAGTATTCAAGAACAACAACAGAGTCAGTTCTGCAAATTAAAATTTTTTTCCGAGATTCCTGAGAAAGGAAATTAGATTCTCCATGTACACTCCTTTACATATAAGCATTTCGTCAATTAGTGTCCTAAATTTATTAGGAATAGGTACAAATTGATTAATTTTCGTGGCACGGTAAGTGTCTTCCTGTGTACTACCATATGCCATACTCGAATACTTGTGTTCCAACCGCAGTGCATTAATATAATCTTGTAAGTCGTGGCCCTTACTCTAAATTAATGCGACTTCTTTTCTGTTCGGTGCAACTGATATATAAATATCGTTAGTAGTATTTGTTTGAGCTGCTTGATATCATCGATTTCTACAGCAGTTCGTGCATTTTGTGTTTGAAATTCTTCGTTTGGGGAATTTAAGATGGGTCGAAACCTTGTCAACGGAATGTACCACTTAATTCAGTATTTCGCTGACCAGCTGTTTAAGAAACGAAGATATCTGACACTCTAACTCCAAGCAAAAATTCTTCAACAATTTCCTGTTGCTCCTAGCAAATTCCTTCTGTGCATCTTCTAATGCGGATATGTGTCATGGACACATCAAGTCAGTTATCTTAGTGAAGAAGGCATCAAGGTACTTCCAATGTTGTGGCAGTACCATGCTCTAGTTATCGAAGCATGGTAAACGGTTCATAACCGACCTCGGTTCTTTCATGAATTGGCAAACCAAGGAAACTCGAGTAGTGTTTCCGCACAAGTACACCTGGGTTAAAGCAATTTGGAATATGCCAGGTAAATCCGCGTTCATCCATCTTCCTGATAGGTGGCAATGGGTGGGTGTCTGCTCTGATGAACGAACCGTAAGATGTTACCAAGGAATGTCCAATGAGCAGAAAGTTGGGCTAACTGGTACTCACACTGCTGGTCCACAGGTCCCGAGAACTGAATTTCACAGTGAAGTATTTCATGGAGATGGTAAGGACCTATGGCTACAAATCTATAGTACTATGGAAACCTTAGATAGTACCACGGGAGATCGGATAGACCCAATTTTGCTTTCTCAAGTATGCCTGATCCAGTGAGATTGGACTCGTGGTGGCAATACCTCCACATGCTGGAAGAGAAATGGATGTGAGAGGCGTACAGCTCTAGTACTGACCTGAACAGTCAGCAGAGGAAGGATAGTGCCCTCTGTGCTTGAGGGTCTCATAGGATGTAGGAGGGGAGCGGAGAGCATATCAGGGAACCAGGTTGGGTCTCGGAACTGGTCACCTGCGGCATTATCAGAATGTTCTTTACAACTCTTTAAGTGTATTTCAATGCTTGTATGCAGGATGCCGCTGGCGCATTTATGTTATACTTCATAAGGATGTCGGGCGCGGCCGTCCTCTGGGTCCCCGTGTGGTGTCCGGGAACAGCTTATGCTGCGTGCCGATAATTGTGTCTCTGTACTGACTTAGCCCGATTTTCGTCAATTTCTGCCATAATTTTAAGTTTAAATTCAGCCTGATTAGCGGTGATTTTTTCATAGATTGCGGTCTTATTAGAGGCAATTTTTCCATTAATTGCGCCCTGCCATGGTTCAATATGCTAAAATAAGTTTCCATTAAATCATTTGTCTCTACTTAAGAAATTGCGGCGCGAGCGCACCCGTATTTACATTCAGTGATTCTGTCTTATTCCAACCTAGAAGAGTAGACGTTGTGTTATTTTGTGGCTTATGCAGCAATGGCGAAACGGCCTCCAAACAATTTTCTGTATTCTCGTGGCGTTTGGTTAAATCAAATGCAATTAATGCAATACTCCCAAGAAGCTCCGTTTGATGAATTGCGCCCGGTGCGCGATGGCACGCAAATAAATTAAGCTGTTTGATTCTATTTACGTCGTCTGAGATAAGACAGGCGATAGCCTGAAAACTTTACATATTTGACTCACGTGAAACTCGAGTGCCATAGCAACAAAAAAAAAAGGTTTGCTCAAGAAACTCTTCGCCCCGCAGTAAATTAAATCGAGCGATTAAAGCATGTATCGTGACAGAAATAATAACATAAATTAGTTGACCGATAAGCAAGATATAGTTCTGCTAGGAACACTAATGTGTGTTAGGAATTTGGGTATCTTAGCTTCTACAGAGCCTATAAACCCAGGGTTCTTTAGAAGCATAAGTAATGAAACATTATGATAATCTAATGTAATTTGGAAGAGTATAATTGTACACACGCATGAATAAAGAGCAATTTGAGGTTTCTTTTTATATTTCTTCAAAAGTCCTATCAAGTATAAGTGTATGTAATAAATAATATTTGAAAAACTCAAAACATTGATATTTAAATTAATTAAATAAAAATGTACATTAACTGCTTTTAGGTAACGTATAAACTACTTGGTTTGTAAATGCAGATTATCGTTTCCCAAACGTTTTAACGAGAAGGGATACCGATAAATCGAGAATTTTTTCCACAAGAAAAAGTGTAGGACTTAGGTCCGAATATCGACATTATTTTTCTCATTACACTATCAAAAATGAGCTAAAATTAATTGTAACTTGATATACTGTGTTATTTCTGAAGTTTAATGACAATGAGGTGGCGAAACTGTATTCGGATATTGATGGATCTCTATTGCCTAGAATGTCATTGATATACTGATTTATATACTTATTTATATACTGTATTGAACATACAAAGATATTAAGTTTATACGATTAATTTGCGATTGTACATAGAGGCTGAGAGTAAAATAATTTTAGATACGGCTGCAACCAAATTCGCTAATTCCCTTCCTGCTTTTTTTTACATATATGCCGGAAACACATACAAAAACTCACAGGTATACACAAATTGACATTTTAAAATCCTTTATTACAAGCAGTACGTTGTTTTTAGAAAAGAGGGTGGTGCAGATATGAATAACCCGGGTTCGCTATCGACCAAGCTTGGTGGGCGTGTTGCTTTAGTGATGACAAACTGACGTGAGCGTCCCTTCGATGTGAATTTTACGTCGCCGTACACGATGGACAAAACCATTGTTTGCTTCTCACCTCGAAATAGCGTTTGTATCTGATAATGTTGTACAAACTGTGGCGCTGGTAATGTTGATTTTTTGCCGTCTATTTACGAATACTTGGAGGGGGTGAAGTACACGTTCTTGTAATATTCACTGAAAAGGAATTATGCTGGAAGTAAGCCATGTAACTTCAGTTAGAGAGAAGATCACTTTCGTTCAACACGTATAGCTCTTGCGTTGGAGTACTGACACTTGGTGGGTTTTTATAAATTATATTTTTCTTCATATTGTGTATAAATATCGTGTTTATCGGAAAGCAGGAACTATATTCATATAAATTATTTATATTACTTTTAAATTTTAAGTGGAATATGGGCATTAATCTGCATGTTCTTTCAGTGAATACACTTTTGTTGCCTGATGATTCGGCCAGAATAAATTCTCTCGTCTGACATGGAGATCATGATGTCAGCTCTATATAATTGACGTAGTATATGGTAGGGTGTGTCATATGATCACTGGCTACACATTTTAAATTTAAAAAGTCACATTTTACTATTTACTGCCTGTTGCCAAACTGAAGAATTTGGCGGAGATGCTTGTTACGTTTTCTCCAGTTATTTCTTGTCCTTAAGACTGTGAGCAAAATTAGTAAATCAATCTGAAGTTTTATTTAATAATATATATTTAGTTAACGTACTAAGTGCTATAACGTATTTGATAAGAATATGAAAAGCATTTATGTGTAAAGTATGGAAAATTTGGAATTATATAGATATATACACACACACTTAAATCGAGAATCTAGACACTGAGATGGGACTTCTTAATTATGTGATGTAGTGTCTATCGCAAGAATATTAATTCTTTAAAATACTTTCAAATTGTATGATCAACGTTGCTGTGCAGTAAATTTTAAGTTTGCCATATTCAATTTGTGTTTAATGTTTAAAAGGGACTTTGAGTTTGAAGCAATCTCTCAGTCTCGATGTTCACTCGGGGCATTTGCTATTAATATTGCTGGCACTCAGAGATAGTGAGGTAGGCTTTAAATCTATTAATTATTCTCTTAAACATTTGCATTCTTTCCCGAAATACGAAACACAATGAGGCGTTCGCAACACACAATCTGTAAGCAAATTGTCGAGACTGAGTGAAGCGACATGTCAGGTGAAGAGATTAGGGTGACTCTTAACAGTGAAGTCTTGACAGAAAATGTAGGTGATTGAGGTGAGAATTGATCAGCTCCGGAATGAAAGGGCGGGGAAATGGGAGATCCCCCAGAAAACCCGCCGACTTACGCCATCGTCTGGCACCATAACCAAATGCAAAAATTCAGGAGTGACCCGGCCAATGATTGAACACGGTCCGCTTTTGTGGGAGGCATGCAGGCTAGTCGCTCAGCCACCACGGCCCCGAGTGAGGCGAGATGAAAAATTTTTATTCGAAAATGTTACCATTAAATAGAGAAAAAGGATATAGACATGACACCGGCTGTTTTATTTTTCCATTATATTTTGTAAATGCACAGCTCTCATTAAACATAGAGATGAAACTTTTAAAAACTCGAAGAATTTATCCGTTACAGATATTTCAGATTATTTTTTACACTGTGTGTAATTACATAACATGTAATTCCTAATTTGTTGTTTTTTTGTGGCAGTCACTTTTTTTTAAATTCTGATTAAATTTTTTTATTGTTAATTGCAAGATGTAATTACCTCAGAGAATTTATTTGTGTATAATTATGATCGTATCTTTCAGAATTTCCACCACGAAACTTGTATGTATCTTAAATTGCATAGATGATTTATTACTTGATTGCCATAGTAACAGCTGGTGTAATGCGTGATATGTGATGTAGGCCTCTCGTGATAAGCGCGACGTTTGAATGCTTTAATAAGTGCGTAGTTAAAGTGGCGCCTAGCCATCGTGTTTCTACTAGGATGGTCGAGACCTAGTGGGTCATCGCCCTGGTAAGAATTTGTAATATTTCTTATTCATTTGGCCGAGTACGTACCATTTATGCAGACTGCATACAGTGACGGCGGGTAGACGCTCTGCATACAACTGTAAGAATATAATCTGCACCCTCTACATACGCCATTTTGTAATCAGATTAAAATTTGAACTATCGCAATATTGCATGCGGCATGATATGAACTGTATTAGCGTAACACAGTTCTGAGAGCCTTGTAAGGGAAGAGATAAGCAAGAATGAGCATCGCGACCAGCCGGGGGGAGGTCTGTAAGATATTGTTGCAATTAAGTATTTAGAGACTTTCAATGCAGAGACGTCTATATTTGGTTTATGTTACGCTATCTCCGATAATATAATATTTAAGTTGCTCTGCCCAATTTTCCTATGGAACCCTGCCAAGATCTCATCTGTTCTCCCGACTGATTTTGTTTGAGATTGACAGTTAATATAATTTAATTTTTGCAAGAAACTAAGTAATTTTTTAATGACATAAATAATTATTTTGAATTTAATAAGAAGAACTTTTACGAGATGGCTATAGTTCTAGTTACTGCAGCACTGAGCAAAACTAAATATTAAACATGTAATGAACTTCAGAATAATATATGCACAGATAAGGTATTTTTTTTGACAGAAATGGATTCTTTCTCATTCAAATTAAAACTGACGTAATTTTTGCAAGTCTCTGTGTGTATTTCGATTTTTGTAGCAAGTGGTAGTTTTCGATTCTGTTTCTTCAAAATGTAGTACAAAATGTTTCTAGCCTTCGGATATTGATTGCAAATTATATTCCTGAGTGTCCCATCTTCGGTAAGACATATCTAAATTATGTCACGTTGCTGCAAAGTTATGGCTGACCTGTGGAGCCGGGCAAGTTCAAACACCAGTTCAGAATTCACTGTTAGTGGTGACTGTTATTTGATCGAAGATTAAAAGAATATTCTCATCGGTGCACTCTCCCTTTCACACTTTACAGAGAGTCGGTCTTAGCTCGTGTATACGTTATGAGACACACATACATTGCAATACTACATTATTGTATTTGTTACTCATGTGAGCTCTCAGATATTGCCAATTAAATACATAGTCAATAAAACTATATGCATAGCATATTTTGATTAAAAAATATTATTATCACCGCTTTTTATAATGATAGAATAGTTGTTTAAAGGTCGTCTAGTTGGATTTTAGACCCACGTCAAAATTCGCTTTTATAACTTCCCCTTATACACAGGCGCACACAAACACAAACATGCACATATTTATATATGTTTAATCATGTTTTCACTTGTTGAGGTAGTATATTATTATACATTGTGAAGAATATTTGGCAGTGTCCTAGGATACACAATGCTCTTACCCAAGTCACATACATATTTACCAGTGTCGATCTATATTACCAGAAATTTACATTGAATATATGGGAATTTTTTAAATATACAATAACTTGTATGAATTATTTTGTAGTGAAACAATATAACAATGTATTAAGAACTCCATAAATAAAACTGTTATAGTAAATTTTTTGATTACACTTTAAAATATAGTTAAAAACAATTGTTTTCGTAATAATATCAAGTAAAAAAAAAAAAAATCATAGATTGTATAATGTTGAAGTGGCTCCCGAGTGACCTGCGTGTACTAAACCAAGCAGCTACTCATTTTAATTATATAAATTTATATTTATTTATCACTATAGTAGTTTTGCTTTATTATATATAGGATTACCGGTTGTTGGTGAGCTCATTTTGGAAAATGCAAAAGAGCTTCCCATGTGAAAAGCAGGCTTCCGTAATATCTCTCCCAGTCACATCATTCGAGCAGCTTTAATTTTCAACATATGGGAGATTTTCATTAGAATATGTTAAATTCTGGCCGGATGCTCACATGAAGGAGGGCAGTTTGTTATAATTTACACTAACTACCTCAAATACAAAAATTCGAACTTGTTACACTTAGAGCACTATGTAAGGACACCTGAATATTATAGTTTTCGACCACACTGGGCACTTTTTTTTTTTTGGTGGCCATTTTAAAATTGTGCGTGATATCTCACAACTTGGAAATAATTAATCCAATTTTAACCAAATTTTTTATGATGACAGCGCAATTTGTAAGCATTAAATTCATGCATGAATATTGTTTTAGGAAAGTCATGTTGGAAGATTGAGCTACGTAAAAAATTAAAGCATATACATTATATCTCTAAAACTACTTAACATGATTCCCTAAATTTGGCACGTAAGTAAAACTACGAGTAGCCAGGTAAATTTCAATAATTAAACTCAATTAGACTTCTATTTTGAACTAGGCGGCCATACAAGTATTTTAGGATTACATAGTATTACTACCATACAGTTTGTCAAATTTCAACCATATCGTTTACGGCAAGAGTATATATATATAAAGCATTATGTCAACAAAACAACAACCACTTTTNTCAAATTTCAACCATATCGTTTACGGCAAGAGTATATATATATAAAGCATTATGTCAACAAAACAACAACCACTTTTGTACGCCATTTTGGAAGATAGCGCGACATGAAAAATAAATCGTTTACATTATATCTCGAAAACCACCATACCAATTTTCTTCAAATTTGGCAAGTAAAACTATCATAGGCAATGTAAAAAGTAAATANTATCTCGAAAACCACCATACCAATTTTCTTCAAATTTGGCAAGTAAAACTATCATAGGCAATGTAAAAAGTAAATAAATTTTATCAGCCACTTATTTTTCAAAATGGCGGCCATATAAACATTTTAGGTTTATTTGCTTTAACCATCATACCATTTAGCCAATTTCAACCAAATTTTGTACGCTAAAATTATGTATTTGATGCAACGTATAAGCTAAACAAAATCTACATTTGTCAGCCATTTTTACAGATAGTGTCGCATGTGAAAACAAATTTTCTACATTATATCTCGAAAACTACTGAAATTTTTTTTGCTAAATTGAGAACATGAGAAGTACTGACAGGCCAGTTAAATATGTGTAATAAAACTTTATCAGGCACGTATTGTCGAAATGGCGGCAATAACAATTTAGGTATATTTGGTATCATACCGAACCATTTAACCAATTTTATCAAAATTTTGTACGCTGGCAGTATATATTACAAGCATAACAAGAGCCAAAAAATAAAACTTTGGGCAGCCATTTTGTAAGATAGGTCTAAATGAATAATTAAGATTTTGTGTAATTTTTCTTGAAACAGTTGACTGATTCCTACCAAATTTAGCAATCAAGATCTACGGCCACAGTTTATATGTACATATATGTTTCAAGTATATCGGACAGTTGTTTTCCTAATAGCGGACGTCTGGATATTTTAGAATAGTATGCTGTATCTTTGATAACATTTCATCAATTCCATCATAACTTTGTATGCTGTTAGTATATATAACTAACATCAAATGTGTATACACTGAGCCTATTTTGACTTCCATTTTGTAGGATAGTGCTACGCGAATTAATATAGTTTTTGTCGTATCTTGGGTCACCATTTTCTGATTCTTACCAAATATTGCACGCAAGTAGTACTGCGGTGCGTAATTTTAACTGAAATGTTTTAGGTATGTAGGGGACATATTTTCGAATTGTGGCAACATGGATATTTTATATTTGTATTTTATATTGTCTAAACCAAGTAATTCATTCCAAGAAAACTTTTTGTGAAGGCTGAAAATAATACATAAAATAAATGTGTACACACAAAATCTCTTTTGTTTGCCATTTCGTAAATTAGTATCATTTGGTAAGTTGAAATAATGTGATCTACTAAAAACAAGCGAATTCTACCAAATTTGGCAAACAATTAGCACTATGGCACTCTTTTTATGCTGACAAAATTAGAGTGGATCGGACCTACATATTTTAAAAATTGTGGCCATATGTATTTTTTACATGCGAATTTTTTATCTACGAAACTCCAAAACGGATTTTAACTTTAATTTGTATGTTAACAGTATCCGTTGTATCCATAAAAATTGTCTATGCATAGCCTTATTTCTCCGCCATTTGGTAAGATAGCGCCACACGAAATAATAACAAATTTTGTGCCATACCTCGGGAAACAATTAACCGATTTCTTTAAAATTTGGTGAAGATTTACTGTGGTAGGCTATATTCATTTATATGTTTTTAGAATGTAAGTCTCTTATTTTACAAATGGCGTCTATACAAATATTTTAGTTTAGTGTGCTATATACACAAAACTATGTAAAATATTTAAATTTAAATGTTTGTTTTATCAATAACCATTATCGAATGTACTAATAGTTTGTCCTCCATTTATGAAGAACTTCACATGAACAAATGAGTTTTTATGCAATATCTCGAGTATCAATTAACCGAATCATACCCAAATTTCACGAAATATTGTTACATTAGATTGTGTAAATTAACATACGTTATGTGTGGCAGGCATGTAGAGATAGGGTTTATATAAATAATTAACATGAATTTGATATTCCTATAAAACCTTTCAACAAATTACAACCAACATGTGTACGCTAACTGTATTAATTAGAAGCATTATTTATGCACACAGAGATACTCTTTGGCCAGATTTTTTTCCGAAATATTGTCAGTAAAATTTGGAAAATTGGAAAATTTCACTAATTTTTACCAAAGTTTGCAAAACTACAGAAGGTCATGCGGAGTTAATTTATTTAAATAGGACCAGACATTAATTTTCGAAATGGCGGCCATATAAAGATATCGTTATGTTTGGCAGACCTATTAAAATTTTTTTACCAAATTCAATAAACTATTTTATTGTAATATTATCTATTAGAAACATCATATACAGACACTCCTTTTAGGCAGTTTTTATAAAATATCATTTATAAAAAAATTAAGTTTTTATCCCGTATCTCGGAGACCAGTCAACTGATTTCCATAAAANTTTATAAAATATCATTTATAAAAAAATTAAGTTTTTATCCCGTATCTCGGAGACCAGTCAACTGATTTCCATAAAATTTTTCACGCAAGTGGCATTATGGAAGGCCATGTAAACACATGTGTTTTTTGTGACTCAGACACATAGATTTATAATTATGGTCGTGTATATATTTTAGGTTAGTGAACACTATAACTTAAAACATTTGACTGATTATATCAGAAGTTGATCCTCCGAATCCTACCTTAATAATGCTGTTGATTGCTTGCTANTTTAAAACATTTGACTGATTATATCAGAAGTTGATCCTCCGAATCCTACCTTAATAATGCTGTTGATTGCTTGCTAGCTTAATTTTACGAGTTTTGCTAAATTAAAATCCTGGGTAAGTCACTCGTGTATATTAATTGTCTTGGTACTGTTTTACATGTTACTGGTTTCATCCCTAAATATATTTATGTCAATGAGACGTCAATGCCTACCTGTCAACTTAACTTTTAAGAATTTCAGTAAAATTAATTTGCACCTATTTAAAGGAAAGTAGACTCAATAGCTATCAATAACTTTTGGTTGATAGATACTTCACGTTATGTTGCCCAGTGCCTTGAACACACTTTGGTTGGTTGTAAAGAGACGGGTAGTAGGATTATTGTTCGCAGCGCTGCAACTATCGCACGAATACCAGGCCGTTCTGTTGTCTCTCAGCTACAGTAGGTCACGTGATGGACTGCATATGAGTGAGCGTGAAGTATCTGGCTCGCGTCACGTCGGTTAGGTACACATGCAGATGCATTCGTCGCGAACTGATACATTTAAATTCAGAGGATTCTATAAATAGAACAGTTCTGCTTATATAAAGGAATGCATGGTGATTATCGTTAGAGGCAACATATACCTCAAAATTCTATTCCAATTTGTTCAGGAATTAAAAAGTCATTAGTTGGAGGGGGCATACATCAAGACAGATATTCGACGTGTTTATAAGCCTATGTCTCAAAAGGAAAGTAGACAAATGACGTAAATTAAGACTGTAATGATTATAAGGAGAAGCTTTCTTAAAAAATTAAGATATAAAGTTATAACATTATAAAATTAATTAATAATACGTCTGGTAAAACAAATTCATGAATATATTAATGATTTCTTGAATCTATCTCTGATATTTGAGACATTAAATTTTAAAATGAATAAAATTTGGTAATAATAATTTTAATAACCGTTTAGAAATAGTCTAGAGGGGAAAACCCCAATGTTTTCAAATTTTTGTGATATGTTAATGATAAAAAGATACATCTGGTTTACTTAAATTGGCGTGAAAATAAAACCACCTAGAATAAAATAAATTTCATTTTTATAATTCAGGAGATGACAATAAAATCATCCTTTTTTAAATTTCAAGAGATATAAATATTTTTAATTTTATTGTTTTTGAATATTTATTTTGATGTTGCGTACTTTTCGTAATAACCACATTTCATAATGTATTGTTTTTCTTTTCTCACTTGCATAAGGTACACCATATCAGCGTTTTAGTAAATATTCTGAACAAACTTGTATATTTTCAACTGTAATTTCGGGCACATGCGATAATTCCTTTGCTTTTTCTGCGGGGTTTTAGAATCTACTGTTTCGTCTGAAGTATCGTAACTGGGGAAATGTTTCCTGTATCTGTGATAAAAACACAGATTATCCATAAGTAAATTATTATGNCTGAAGTATCGTAACTGGGGAAATGTTTCCTGTATCTGTGATAAAAACACAGATTATCCATAAGTAAATTATTATGTAACTTATACTATTCTTATGGACTGCCCAGAACTGTGTACAATTATGTTCGCCAACTTATGAAAATGTGCACTCTAGTTTGTTTTCCAGATAAAAATTAACAATAGATAAAACAGCATTAAGTGAGTATAGATACAATCATGTGATGGGTCTGGCCGTCTCGCGTCGGTTTGTATTATTCTAGTAGTTTAAAAAGCATTCGTAAGGCGGAAGATGGACATACAAAATGTTTTACTGGCATTTCTTATGCCTCCTTTCTGAAAGAGTTGTTTTTGCGGCGTAGGAAACAGTTGTTGGCAGAGAGATTCAAGCCCGAATAAATAATGCGTTTTATCGACGAAGCGGAACGTAAGCTTTGTTTCACAGGAGTCAGGTTGATAATAACGTCTCTTCGCTGGTTATATCAATAGACCCTAATGTCGAACACGAATGTGGATTCCGTGTATTTTTTCTTTGACTCAGAGTACCTCCTATGCCGGCGATTATAGAAACGTCGGTGGGCGCCGCCATGTAATTATTCCTCCGTTATTTTATGGAGAGCTTGGAAAGGAAAAAACTAACATTGACATTCTTGTACTGTTGACCGACAAGGAATAAAATTGAAAATGGGCCACAGCACTTCAGAGAGGCAGACGCTCAACTTGGTTCCACTAGTATTTTTCCTCATATCCAGCGTTGATTCGTGGTAATTTTTGGAGGATATAATTGTGAAATCATGGCTCGTTGCATTGCGTATGGGTGTTAAATTAATCAGNGGCTCGTTGCATTGCGTATGGGTGTTAAATTAATCAGTTACTTACATATGCATACACAACTATTCCTCGACCGTCTGTCACCAAATAAATTTTATATTCCTATTCATACTCAAGTATATGCGAAAGTTTATTCGCTCCTGCTTTAAAGACGACCCAATACACGAAATTCAGGTCCTGAAATTCTGCATATATATTTATTATTTGCTTAGGGTCGTGCAAGGATTGTTTTGTGAGCAGTTGGTCATGTCAACAAGTGGAGCGAATTCAGAGTGTACTAACACAGATTGCTTAATGATACAGATGTGAAAGTTGTGAAATACACACTTACTCCGCGAACTCCAGCTACACACGCCATTAAACTGGCGTCACTGACTAACAATATGTCGGAACTTCGTTCGTAATTGTGCGTTTGNCTCCAGCTACACACGCCATTAAACTGGCGTCACTGACTAACAATATGTCGGAACTTCGTTCGTAATTGTGCGTTTGGGGTAACTTACCTGCCTCCAGCAGTCCGGCCAATACTAAGTCTTTACGCAACACGCAGTAACAAGTAAGATACTAGACTCGTTCTTCCAATGCCTTGCGCAGCCAATCAGTGAATAACTACACCCACATCANCAGTAACAAGTAAGATACTAGACTCGTTCTTCCAATGCCTTGCGCAGCCAATCAGTGAATAACTACACCCACATCAAGGGAACCTCTACGTATTTTCGCTTCTATACGCCATTATAGTTTTTGGTTCGTATATCTAGTGGTAATTTGTATATGTTAAACATTAATAAAACATTTGTTATGTATTTTCCCTTTAAATATATAAATAAAAACATCTAAATGTTTGTATTGGCAAACAAATTATCGCTAATGAAGCGTTTCCCAAACTCCTTGCTCGCTTTATTGATAAACATTTTAATTGGTATAAACATATTTACTACGTATGTCAACAATTCATTCCTAATGCTTCGCAATAAGGAACATAGTATCAATAAGTTTTCCAGAAATCGTAATTATTATGTACTGTGCCAATATCTATTCAATCATAAAATATTACGCCAACTTGTGGGTATTTCTTCTAATCCGAGTGAAGTATTTGTCATGCAACTAAATTGATGATGAGTCTCGAATTTGAGAAGTTCTGACTCATGTAAACCTGTTCTCCCTGGTCTAAAAATTACGAATGTTCCAACTATAAAATTTATTGTACAATCTTAATGCTGTTGAAAATATGTACATTGTAAATAATCTTATGTGCAAATGCACCTAGCCAGAAATTCTAAAAGAAATCATTTTCTTTCACATGAGACTAGTAAATATGATAATAATACATAATTTACGGGATCTCTTTTGATNCTAAAAGAAATCATTTTCTTTCACATGAGACTAGTAAATATGATAATAATACATAATTTACGGGATCTCTTTTGATGAATAAATTACCCAATCATTTAATTATTATTATTGAACTAAGTAATTCACTATTTATAAAAAACATCTAATCAATGNGAATAAATTACCCAATCATTTAATTATTATTATTGAACTAAGTAATTCACTATTTATAAAAAACATCTAATCAATGTTTAATACATTTTATACATTATTCTGCTAAGGACTTTTTAGAAAAACTGTAGTATTTCTTATCGTTATTGTGTATTAATTATATAATGTTAAATTTATCATTTCCTTTTCAATATATATATTATAATACAATATTTGTCTATAAGGATTTATGCTGTGTAACATATTTAAACTGTAATGACTGTTCTGTTATATGAAAAATCCTATTCAGTATCTACTGTNGGATTTATGCTGTGTAACATATTTAAACTGTAATGACTGTTCTGTTATATGAAAAATCCTATTCAGTATCTACTGTTTATTGTGGGTACCAAATGAATGAATTAATATATAATTTCGTGTAGGCAGGCAATATATTTTTCACTAAATTTATGATTAATTGAATTTATGGGGTTTCCTTAAGGGGGAGATACGAATGGGATTTTAACGGCCCTAGTTCACAGGAAATAAACTTTACTTACCAAATTCGATTTTCTGTGATATGTAAGAGACCATTAGGTATTTATAGAAAACGTGTACAATAAATACCAAAGGAACATGTGTGAATGATTATTTAAGTATACCGCGTAGTATTGGACGAAGCTGCAACAGCGATCACAATTCGCAAAATTAAATGCAATAGGTAAAGCGAAAATGGCATTTTTAATTGATGTTGGAAAGAATCGGATCCATAAATTTAGTATGGGAATGCCAAAAACTATACACATGAAGAACGCGTTGTAGTCTAGAAAGGAGTCTAGATGGACGTGTATTTAAATCTTTCTTCATCTACGTGGATGGATATTCNGAACGCGTTGTAGTCTAGAAAGGAGTCTAGATGGACGTGTATTTAAATCTTTCTTCATCTACGTGGATGGATATTCAGTAGTCCATAGATCGCGTAAGGTTTAAATCGTATTTTATATTGGGAATTATTACACATAAAAAATCGTTTCACACACAAAGAAGTGTCGCTGTTCAGAAGTAAGAAAAAAGTCAAGAGGAAAAAAAAAAATTACAAATTGAGACTGATATTAACTATATTTATTGGGCTATACATACATCTTCCAGTATGACGTCAGGCGGGAATTTCTTTGAAAATATTTCTCCTTACGTTGCGGCATGGAGTTGTAGAGGACACTAATGNGTATGACGTCAGGCGGGAATTTCTTTGAAAATATTTCTCCTTACGTTGCGGCATGGAGTTGTAGAGGACACTAATGTCGTCCTGAAATGATTCATCGCATGCAGCTTCTATACTCGCTCGCAGTTCTTGCACGTTGGTGGTACAGGCTAAGGGGAGTCGTGATAGAACAGCAANCATGCAGCTTCTATACTCGCTCGCAGTTCTTGCACGTTGGTGGTACAGGCTAAGGGGAGTCGTGATAGAACAGCAAATAGTATCCGTTGCATATTTAATTGGGGACATTTAGAGTAATGCGGCTGGCAATAATAGAAGACTAATGTACCCAAGCACGCTCCTCAGACGGCAGCGGCGTGAGTACGAGCGTTGTCCTGTTGGCGTTCACAAGTGGCAGGACCACTGGTTGCAGCACCACATGAACCTGCCCACTGGGCTCTCAAAGTGCAAACACTGATCTGGAATTGTACGAAATCGCACTTCACAACATGATGTGTGACAACAAACACTTCATCTTCGCCATGTCCATGTTACAAACATACGCGGATGCGTTAGTCGACACCATCAAGTAGAAGTGAGGACTCATCACTGAAGATAAATTATAAGCTGCTTTTCTACATGGTTACATAACATTCGGTCACGACAACATTGCAGACTGCTACATATATATGTGNAATTATAAGCTGCTTTTCTACATGGTTACATAACATTCGGTCACGACAACATTGCAGACTGCTACATATATATGTGTTGTTCAGTGAAATCGTCGTAATGATCTGCATGCATGTAGCCATGATATGTGCGGATATCGGCCAGCATCACTGACACTCTCAGGAATCTGCAGGGTGTGCATCACTGCTCGCCGAATGTCCGCAGTCTTGGTAGTTCAGGAACTCCGTGAAAGTGAACGATATGTCGACTTTCCTCTGGTTAGGTTCGCGGAGTTATGCCATATCCTGCAGGTTTGTGTGTGAGTCCCTTACTCTATCCAATGGTACCCCTAAAAACACTATAATTTAATGTGTTTAATAGTGGGACACTTGGTATCCTTCACAGCATTTACCTATAAAAGAACACTGGATGATTATTCAATTATGCAGCACACACAATCTTCAATCATCTGTATTGCACAAGATATACCTTAGACTTAATTTTACCTGCTATCTTTCTGAAACCCTCTTTTTTTAACCGAAAGCAAATTTTGATGTAGGCTGTTCACATAAATTGAGTATTTTTCAAAATACCATTTGAAAAACTAAAGTCAATGCTCATTATCTCTTACACACTAAATAGACAAAAAAACCGGTACATCTGCCTAATATCGTGTAGCCCCCCCTCCCCTTACACAAACCCGCAGAAGTGTCGCAAGACAATGTGGCATGGACTCGACTAATGTCTGAAGGTTTGCAGGAGGCATTAAAATCTGGGACAATTTGAGAAAGGGTTGCACGTCTGTCACGTTTAATGATTATCGTCAGTCGTCATTTGTCCCGTTCTTCACGATCTTTTTTCGGCCGCAGCGATGTCGTAGATGTGATGTTTTACCGGATTCCCGATATTCACGGTACACTCGTGAAATGGTCGTACGCGAACATCCAAATTTTATCTCTACCTCGAAGATGCTATGTCCCATCTCTTGTGCGCCGACTATAACGACACGTTCAAACTCACTTAAATCTTGTTAACCTGCCATTGTTGCAGCACTAACCGATCTAGCTGCTGACCGCATCGTCTTACTCTGATTGATTCCATACCTCTGTTATTTGCATACGCACACCTAATACACTTTTTTTTGGCTCTTCAGTGTATATGCTAACCTACACACTGGCGTGCACTCTTTTAGTGAAGGCGGAGGCGAAATAAGCAAAACTGTTTAAAGATTTTCCGTATTGGGTGTATAATAATAACGTTGTTAAATTAAATCTTTTGGCATTATACATGATATATTTTCAAATTTCACATAATTAATGTACAGTATGAAGACTTCTAAAACCATTGTTTCATTTTATTGACACATGAATTTAATTTTTATTCACATAGCACTGTACATTTTACATACTGCAGAATAACAAAAAGCGAGAAATAGAGGTTTTAAGCTGCTATTTCAGAAGCGCCAACTAGTCACCAACTGCCTATAAAATTTTAAGAAATATTGAATATGCATTTTCAATACAAAATAATAATTATTAAAAACAACGGTTTTATTTTGTAGGGGAGCGACATGTGCTCTAGGGCGTACTGAATATTCGGTATATAAAGGATTCTCCTATTCTTCACAGGTAACAATGTGTGCTTCAAGCAGCTCCTTCACTGCCTCACCTCCGAGGATTCTGGACATATTATGCAAGGTAGCAGGTCTGGACACCTTCAACACATCAGTAATTCGAACACGTATGAATAAAAGTTCAGTGGTCTTAAAAAGGTCTGTATCGCGTTCATTGTACAGTATAATGATAACTATAACGCAAACAGTATTTTGGATTATTATGGTGTATTATTGGATGTATAAAATGCCGAGGTACGGATTACTTGTCTGGTCTTCTATATCTCTACTAACATCACTCCACATCGCGACCATGACAGGCCTGATTACAATGTTATTTAATAGTAAAAAGAGAAGGGAAATATTACAGATGTTTACAGAGGTGGATCATAAATTGTCCCAAAATCATCACAATAATGACAATTGTGTATCACACACATTTCGGAGCATTTTGACGAGCTTACTTTCCTACGCCGTTCTTCAATGTACTTTTGAGATATATGAAGTCCTATATACGACTTGGTTTATATTAATTTCCGTCATCTGCTTCAATATCTATCACTTCATTGTCCTTATTGTCTCACTGAACTTTACACACTGGGTCCTGCAAGTCAAAAATCGCTTTACTGCACTGAACAGGAAAATACTAATTTTGAAACATACGCATTCATTAGGTATTAACAGAAGTGGCAGCAGCATCGCAAGTACTATATCATGTCTCTCTGAACCAACACAGCTCTCAGTGCTACTTCAAGAGCAACCAAATCGGTTTTTAGACACTATAATGCAAGGAGACGTAAATGATGCTGCCGAAATATTTCACCTGAGAAAGGTTTATGAGAAAGTTTGTAGCTGCATCTTCTTGATAAATTATTCATATGGTCTGCAAGTTTTGTCAGTTTTCCTGTGCAGCCTTGTAGTGTTCACGTGTGGTATTCATAAGGGAATTTTTATGGAGAGCTGTACCACTCTCAGGAGACATATTTTAATTTTGGGATATACTTCTAGATCTTTCCTCTCTGTACTTCAAGTTGCTTTCATCATCTCATGTTGCCGAAAAGCTCACTTGGAGGTCAGGAACACCATGGACATCATACAGGACTTAATGTTAGAAGTGCCTGTCGATGGGGACTTGGCTGAACAGTTGAAGATGTTTCACGACCAGATTTCTGGCAGAGATCTTTCGTTTAGTGCAGGAGGTGTTTTTAGAATTGACTCATCCTTGTTTGGCTCCATGGCAATGACTGCCTCGTCGTATCTTATTGTTCTTGTTCAAACTTCTCTAGCGAATGTGCATGATTCACCCTGAGTTAAAGTTATTGGCATTGTCCGACAATATATGTATTTTATATAGGTAAGAAAAATTCGAAACTTGCAATAATGTTGTATATCATATATTAGCAGCAGTATATGAGTAAAAGTTCTTGCTAACCCCATAATTTTTTATCATTTTCCGTAAGTAACAAGAACAATAAAATCTGTTAAATAATCGAAATTTCCAAAAATAAAAATGTTAATTTATTAAAACCTACCACAACCCCAAAATCTAATCAGTTTCATAACAACTAAGATATTTAAATGTGTTAAAAAAATTATGTTATAACCATTTTTAACGTATAACAAATAAACATTTAATTGTTGTTACTAGATAAAACAAAACTTCATATCATGCATTGAGTGTTCTTTCTTAACTTTTAGGTAACATTTATTACAGAGTTTATTTATAATTTTACAATTCAAATTATTAATTTTTTCTTATTATGTCCTGCAAAATACTTTTAAATATATCTTCTTAAATGCAAGGAATTTTTTTAAAGACTTATTGTGTGTATAATTTGGAAATTATTATAGCTAATCTATTTTTTTTTTAAGTTTTAACACTTATAGTTTTATCAATTCAATAAGTTATTTTAATTGTTTTAGCATTGAATCTGTTGTTATTATTTTTATAAAAATGTTATGTGTGAAGTATTTTTAACGAAATGAAAATGATTAAATGTAACAATTGAAATAAAGAGAGATATATTAAATCCTTTTAGTAACGTATAAATACAAACGATTAACATATTAGTAAAGGCAAAACATATTCATATATATATAAAAGTATTATATTTATAAAATATTGAAGAAAAACTATGTGAAAGTAATAGTGAATTAATAAAATATATTTGAAAACGTAAACTAAGTAAACGTCAACAAAATAATATTTTGTGAAAACTTTATTAATAAATGCAGCTGAATCTTTTTTTTTTGTGCTGAAACAGAATCTGGCATCAGTTTTTTTGTATCACCCACAGTTCTCTCACAATATCTACTTGTATTTAAAAATGCAATGTATGCGATTTTATTTAAAAAAAAAATCATTACATACATTTTAATTGTTTATATTTTGGTATTTGATTTCTCTTTTCTCTTTGAAGCTTCTTATGTAGTTTTTCTCAGATGTGATGCATTTTGCTGTTCTCGGTAAAGTGACCGGCCGTAATCACCCATCATGCTGACATTCCACCGTCCCTGGTAACGTTTCTCCATCACTTTGATGTCCTGACGAAACCGCTCCCCCTGCTCTTCACTCACATCACCCAAGTTGTCAGGGAAAAAGTCAAGATGGTTGTGTAAGAAGTGGACTTCAAAGCTCTTCAGACATCCCAGATTTTTGAACTTGTCTATCATATTAGCCACGATAAGCTCACAGTTCGGGTCTTTAACATTGCCCAAAAAACTCAGTCACAACTTGCTTAAATGATATCCAAGCCTCCTTTTCCTTTGCAGTCATTTTTGTTTCAAAGTTGGAGTCAAACATCATTTTGCGAGTGTCAGGCGCAACGAAAATCCCTTCTTTCAGTTTGGCTCCTGATAAATGAGGAAACGTTTCACATAAATACTTAAAACATTCACCATCTTTAGGAAAGGCTTTTACAAACTGTTTCATTAAACACAATTTAATGTAAAGAGGTGATAGAAGAATTTTTTCGATCTATTAAAGATGTATGCAAAATGTTCTTCTTTCCAGGTGTTAAGGTTTTTCTTGTAGACCAATGTTTTGTGGACCAGCGTCGATCCCTTGCTCTGCTGTCCCACTCACATATAAAACATGGAAGTTTAGAAAATCCCTTTTGTTGCCTTAGGAGCATGCAAACTACTTTCAAATCTCCACACATCATCCGATCGTGAGAAGGATAGTTAATTTCCTTTAAAAAAATGTCTAGATTTTCGTAAGTTTCCTTCATATGGACAGAATGAGTCACAGGCAATGAAGCAAAAGTATTACCATTGTGTAAAAGAACATCTTTTAAGCTAGTTTTTGATGAGTCTATAAAAAGCCCCCATTCTTCGTTGTTGTATTCAATTCAAAACTCATTCATTTGACCACCAATATCATGGCAGTACCCCAAATCCTGTTCTTGCTTAAAAAACTTAGCGAACTGTTGATCTCTTGTTGTATATTGATAAATAGATGCACCAGGTGCTAACAAATGTTTTTATTTTAGCCTAGAACCAAGCAATTCAGCTTTCTCTTTAGTCAAACCCAAATCTCTTACCAAATCATTTAACTCAGCCTGTGTAAACAACTGAGATTCTAAATTTTCTGGAGAACATTGGAACTCATTATCATCATCCGGTTTACCTTCATCAGATTCAGGTTCACTGAACCGGTCAAGTAAAACGTCATCAATAGCCTGGGTGGCTCAGGGACAGGAAGTCCCGGACCATGACCGACTGGCCGAATAGCTGAAGGAAGATTAGGGTAGACAATTACTTTCTTATTTTTGGAGATATATCCAGTTACATCAATGCTACAAAAATAACATTCGTCTGAAAGATTTTTTGGTTCTATCCATATCATGGGTACTGCAAATCTAAAAGCTGTCTGTTCTTTTTTTGACCATTTTCTAAGGTCTTCAACACAAACATAGCATACCTTGTGTGGAGACCAAGGTTTTTCTTGATCATCGAGTTTTATTCCAAAATGTACCAAGTATACTTTTTAAAAAAAACTCTGTAATGTTTTTTTGATGTTTTTAAATTACAAACTCACCACATATATAACAAAAACTGTTAGGAACGTTTTTACAACCACGGTTAGCCAGACATAAAGCACATGGGCAAAAAGCTGAAAAGTGAGGTTGTGTTGACTGAAAGAAAACAAACGGTCGTACCACCACTGCCAACCTAATTTCATTTAGATTTACTGTATGTTTGAGAATATTTATAATGTATATCAAGTATATAAAAATGTATATAAATGTATATAAAAATGCACAGATATTAGATAAATAACGAATTTCTCACATTTCGTATATTCAAATGAGAAAAAATGGTTGGTGTTGTGACTTTTTTATTATTAATTGCGGACTCAGCACACCATAAAACATAAGAATACGGCAAAATCATTAAAAATTTTTTTTTATCGTTGGCCTGTGTTGTATAAGGTAGAAAACTTATGCCTAAATAAAAATTTTCACATAGTTTAAAAATAAAATCTATTAAATTTATTATATTCTCATCCTTATACAAGAGGTAACCTTCATATATATGCCAATTATGTGCTAATAAATAAAGAAAAAAAATTCAATAATTAAACATCCAACTACTTAAAAATTTATTAATTTTTAGAAGTTATAAAAATTGGTTTTTTTATAAGGGTATGAAATATATATTTATACAAAAAAAAAAAGTAAATATGCCGGTTGACCCAGGAAGTATTGTGAAGCCGACGAAAGAAGGTATAGAACCTCAAGACCTATCCGAAACACACCTATGTATAATAAGCGATTGTTGATATTTTAGTGTCTGTAAAGTTTTTCTCTGTTTTGTGCCTTACTCGCAGTTCAACGAGAAATATTGATATGGTGACATGGTTTAATGTGATAGACGCTTGGATATTGGTTTTTAATTATCCGAATCAATGGTTTTTCCAGTGTAACATTATTTACGTTCCTGTGTCTTTCCTTGGCGCCGAGAAAAATTTCGAAAAACAGAAAATATCGGAGAGCGTAGTATGTACATAATATTTGAGACGTTAAAAAAAATTATCATATCAAAAGTGTACCTTTCCTACTTCAAAAACGTCCCCGTTTTATCTGCTACGTACCCTGCAAATTTCATCGCACTACTTCCACGGCTTCAACTTGCATGTTCACCCGAAATGACGCCCACTGAACGTGTCTGGGATATGGTTGATCGGCGACTTGTTCGTCATGGACCTCCAGAAACTACTGTTGATGATTTGTCGACTCGCATACGAACCGCGTGGAGGGAGATTCCACAGGATCATATGCAGGTCTTCTTTGATGTTATACTGCGACGTTTAGGGGTACTGATTTCCAGCAACTAGGGGATTTACACCATACTAAATTCTCAAGGACGGGGTTCATGTACAGTTCCGTAATACTAATCAATTGTGTTTTGTCATGTACCTAATCTGTGGTGTAATATTTATTTTAATCATATGTGTCCTTCTTGGTGTTGAATTTTAATAAACGTATAAACATATAAGAGAAATTTATTGGTATAATCATACATGTTTGCTATAATTTAGAAAGTTATTCATTATATGAAAGGAAATTGAATAATTACAATGATAATATTGTACAGCATAAAAAAAATTTAAAATATCATGATAGTTTAACATGATTCAATTAAGGCCCTACTCATTGTTATTGTAATAAAATTATCAAAAACACTCATTTTTACCTTTATATATTTGCTTATTTATCATGTTACTGAGCTCGTTTCTTATAAAAAAAATTAAGAATTAATGTTGAAATATTTGTGTATTCGCAAATAGTGAATAGGAATAAATTTCCTATGGTAAGAAATTATAAAATGTTTTAGAGTTAAGATCTATTTAGACATTTAAATTTCCGAGTACATGTTTGGTTAAATTAAATAAAATTTTTAAAAAGTACAATGTAGAGGAGCATTAAAATACAGTTGAATTTGTTCAATTAAAAAAAAAATTAATTTTTTTCAATTCCTTTAAATTTTATGAATTAAAAAATTAAAATATACCGGATTACCATTATAAAATTTACTATATTCAAGATTATATAAACCCCGCATATCTTATTTAGATTATATTAATGCTGAAACTCTTAAGGTAAAATGTACTATAAAAAACCATCAAAGAATATACAAAATTCTATAATACATATTATGTATTGTTAGCAGATATATTTTAAATTTTTTGTAATATTCGTTTTAAACAACATTTATTAGATTCATCGTACTATTATACAGCTCTAAGTTTAATTTGGGATGCAATGAAAATATGGCTCAAACTAATATTACTTTAATAAATGATTGTGATATATATTTTTTGGAATCAGGCATTACAGGTGGAATATCACACTGTTGTAGAGTGTATTTAAATGTCAGTAATAATTATTTCAAGTATATTAATAAAAATAATACCTTGATAATATTTAATGCATTTAGATGCAATTCATTTGTGTGGTTAGGGATTATTAGAATTTTTTACCAAATTGAGGATATGAACCAGAAGCAAATTTAACACATTAAAATAAAAAATTATATAAAAAATATATTGAATGAAATGAAAGAATATATTTAAGATGTTAATTTAAATTATCATAAAAATGTTTATACTAATGATAAAAAATAATCTTTTATTTCGAGATTTAAGAAAGACTTATTATAAAAACAAGAAAAATATGTTTTATGCTATCGACATTTAAAATTATTTTTAGAATATTGTTTAGTATTAATACATTATTAGAAATTTTGGAAATTCAAGTAATTCCTATTGGCTTCAACAATGTACTAATATTAGTTTGCAAATGAACACAAAAGTAACAAATGATTTTGAGAAAGAAATGCCCAAATTATTAAAAATTTTGATTACTAAAACACTATGGAAAACAAAGAAAATAGAGTACATATAAGCAAAATAATAAATGGCAATAATAAGAAAAAATAATTTACAAAATTAATTTTAAGAAAGTTCTTCTTTTAGTGACAATTTATTTGCTGTTCATATGAATATTGAACTATACATTTTAGAAATATCTGCAAAATTGATATAGAATTTTTACTTTAAATTGTAAACAGAAATATTAAGAAACATAATAATTAGGGTTTTATGATACCATTTATTTAAATTTTAATATTTATTTAACACGGGAAATGTATCCTGATATAAAATAAATGCTAGTTGAATTCTATACAAGCCATTATTTAAAAGATAAAATATAATATATCAATAACTAGTTAATGTTATTGGAAAAATTACAAATGAATAAATTGGGAAAATATTAACAAAATATTTTCGGTTTAGTGCAAAAGCGAATGCTACTAAAGTTCAATAAAAATGTCTATAGGTTTTTAAAAACCCTGTTGCTAGAAATGGACAAAATGTAACATGGTTATAAAAAAATATGTAAATGAGAAAAATAAATTTATTGAGATATTATAAACGTTAATTATATAGAGTTCAAATGTATAAAATAGATTTTAGTTACAAATATGATAAAAAAATATTTTCAGTAAATAAAATATTTTCACTACCTCACTTTTATAGTTAAAATCAATATTGGAAAATTATAAAAATTATTTATTTATAATGAAATCAAGAAAACTATTACTTACATTTTGCAAACTAAAATAAATTACCAACTACATCCAAACCTAATGAAAATATGGAACATAACTTTTAATTCTTTGTTAAACATTATGTATAAACATTACAAGTATTTTCTACAAAAACAGTTTTAGTTACATTTCATTTTAAATCGTTATAATTTTTTAAAATAATAATATATCTGATGATATATAAATAAATTTAACATTAAATTTGCTTTGTCTTTTAAATCTACGAACAAAATTGTTTGCTTTCAAAATCATATTTACTCTTTCAGAATGTTCAAACATATTTATTGTAATTTTTAATGTATGCTAATAATTGTATTGATTTTTTGAATTAACAATTCCTTCTTTGTGTCATCAGCAATAATTTTGTTACTATTTATATCTCATGAAATATAAAAGGATTCAAATCTAATTAATAAATCATAATAATAACATCTAATAATATTAAATAGTTTTAGCTTTAATATTGAACTATTACCTGATAATTTAAATTCATTAAGTAGTTTGTTCTGGGTTAAAACGTTATAACTACCTTTAATATAGTTTATTATTTTATTGTAATCAGATAACATTGAATCAAGTTTATTACAATTGAGATCATTAAAAATTTCTGTATAATAGTTATTTAATATATCAGCAAAATTGATTAAATTTATCGTTTCAGTATATTAATTTAATTCATTTTGAGCTCCATTTTAAAGTGATGAAATTTTTAATTTTTACCTTTTTAGTCAAACTAGATTAATGAGCAAAAATTCTTACTATGCTGGAAAGAAATTGTATTAATTTAGTTTCAAAAGCATTAAAAATAATAAAATCATTTAAATAATTAATGTTTTATATCATCATTTGGTTTTTAATGATATAATCTTATTATTTAATCAAAGTAAATAATTTTTTTTCCAACACAATGATTAAAATTAGCTATAGTGAAAAAAACATTTTTACAACAATCATTAAAACTAGATATTTTATTATGAATTCGAGGATGTACACAAATTAATTTCTCCCAATCATTGATAAATTCTTTTCCAGATATATTATTAATTTAATAATAATATAATTAATTTTGAATACCTAATTTTTTTGAAATAAATTTATACCTTATATCTAACTGAATTGAAATTTTGTTTTATATCTTGAATATAATAAATTGGCGTAGCCGAGGTTACTTAAACTGGTACATGATATACACTGAAAATTATTGATAATTCTTATATAATATTCAGGATAAATTTATTTAAATAAAATAATCATTATTTATTTTATAATAACAAACTCAATAAGTACTAACTTTCGATGAAATTTTTAAATTAATATTGAACATTAATTTTTATAAATAGTTTTAAGTAATTCAACAAGCATATAAAAACGACAATTTTTTTTTTGCATTTTTCAATTTAATTTTTTAAGAAATTATATATATTGGATAAAATTTAATAATTTTAATTCTTCCATATCATTTTCAAATCAATTTCAAGCTACAGAATATAATTTATTTCAACTGCTAAATTACATAAATCTTATTCGAACAGTGCTTCAGTTTTTATCATTTTCAACAGAATAATATATAGTTTTTCAAACAACTAAAATGTACTATTAACATATGCTATTGGTGCTATAAATGATATAAATCCAAATAATATTTATCACTACATAAAGTGTTTTAGAAAACTATAGTTTTTAATTGTTGTAATGACAACTAATTTAATAATTCACATTCTTGTAATTTTTAAATTTATTTTTAATTTGAGTGTTTGTTAGAAATTTATCTATATCAGATTCTTTTGATTATCTATTTGGGATTTCGTAATTTTATGATTATATATATAAATCTAAATAGTTTGAGTTAAAATGTAATATTTAATATATAGAATTGTTGTTTACATTTACTTTTAATTAATTCCTTTTACTTCCTAGAATCAAAATTCTTTGAGTAAATATAGTTTCATCTAATGCCAAAGAATATAATTTTAATTGGTGTTTCTTTATTTAAAATTAATTCTTTACCCCAAGTTTTGGATATTTTATCAGCTTCATGTCTTAAATCTAAATACATATTATCTTTATAAGAAATATCATAATATTTACAATTTTCGTCTAATTGATTAATTCCTTTATATATGCGGACTACTCCTTAATCAAGTTTTGTAAATAAGCTACAAAAATTGTACCATGTTATATGCTATTGTAGTAATATTTAATCATTTAAATCTCCATTAATAATTCTCTTTTCATGATATTCCCAATTCCAAAATCATTGGAGAAAAAAATTGAAAACACGAATAAAATATGGAACTACTTAATTGTTACCATTTACAATATCTGAAACAGGATTATTTAACACATTTATTACATACCAACTTTTCTTAACGCTAATTTTTATTTCCGCGATTTTCTTTACTATGCATAACTTATAATGTATCAATTAATCATATTTTTACATTCACCCAAATATGTTCTTTAGGAAAAATTTATAAATTTCCATTTCTTCTCCGATGGTGGCTGAAGCAGCTTTCAGGCTTCACCCAATTATTTCAGAAGTGTATGTTATAGCTCTATATTTTAGATTTTGATGGCAAATATTTTAAATGCATATTTATATTGATCACTAATTAGTGATTTAGGACTTCATTTTTTTATCTCCATACAATTTTTGTTTAACACCATTCATATAATTATTAATATCATTATTATAAAATGTTAACATGTATCAAAATTTTTCCATCAATTTCTCGGTGTGTAAGGAATTTAAAAGGTCCATCAGTTCTTTACATTATTTATTATATCCTAATTTTATTAAATCTGCATTTGAATCATTAATTATATATTTATGTCAATCACATTGATTGTCAAATATGTTACACACACACACACATATATATATATATATATATATTTAAATAAAGATACATTTTTAACCGAGATTAGTTATTTTTGTATTTATTTTGTTGGTTCTGTTACAGCGATTCATCTGTAAATATATTTTTTCAAATTAAGATTATTCTAGCGTTCTTTGAATAACTAAGTTTTAACTGCAACAAAAACTACATGTGCTATGAAATTTTTATTTTATTATGTTTCTGAAGTTTATTATTTAACAGTAAACCCATTAATATTGCAGTTTTTCATAAATTATTTCATTATTTTTTATTATTTTTTTATTTTCTTATGTTTACTTTAATTAAATCTGTGTGTTTTTCTGGATTAGAACTACTAATTGATGTATTTTTATCTATGTAGATGGAATACAAAATGAATTATACAAAAATAAAAGCTTAGGTAGATAAACATTTCCACCAACAGATCAAACATGACAAAATTAAAATAATTTTATGTTTAAATTGAAATTAATATTCTTACTGGTGAAATATTTGGATTTCTAAATTTTGCTTGTGCATATAAATATTTTGTAATTAGATATGTAAAGGCTAATACCATTTATACAAAATTTGCAAACATTTATGTTATTTCAAAGTTTTCCCATTCAATTATCATTAATTGAAATTTCAAGACATGTTTAAATTATTTATGATGTAGATAATCATCGCATTACTTACACTGTAGTAACTACTTTTTTTAAGATCTCAAAATAAAATTATAAACGAGCTATGATAGTAAGAAATATTAAATTAAAGTATTGCTTTTGAGGCAAACAACAAACCTATATACATAAAATATTAATTTTTATTTGAAAAAATATGATATATACAGGAAAGAAAATTATAAATTTATTTTTTATAGAATTACTTTTGGTCATAATAAATTGTTTATATATTAATACATCCACCAATGCTATTGCTGCTTATAAATTCCCTGCAGTTGTAGATAATACTATTATTTAAGAATTAGAAATATTGTAACCTATTGTTGATTATGAAGCTCGTTTATTAACTCCTGAAATATAAAAATACATATAAAAATCGTGAAAATCTTATTAAATTAAAATATTTGAAATTAAAAGAAAAACATTTTTTAGGTACAAATATGTTAAATTTATATATGTAATGCCAATTTAACATAATTTAATGTGATATGTCTTGGGTTTGTTATTATAGGATTTCAAATTAATGTAAGAATTAGTCTTATCGAATAAAAAAGAAAACATAGTTTAATTTTTGATTATATTCATGAAATAAATATTTACATTAAAATGGTAAAAATTGTATTTTACACAAAAAATTTTATTTTAGATTTTAATCACTTGTTTGTTTATCACATACATCTAGATTACAATAATTTTAGAAATTCTGAAACCAAAACTGTAACAAATTACAGAAATAAAGATTTTTGTTTTAGGCCAATAGCATCAATTAATAATGAATATTTTTTATGTAAGGATTCTTTAATTTATTGAGTGTTCATATAGAAATACCATGATTGAATGAAATGAACTACTATAAATTAATGTGTATATTTTAATAATGCAGTTCCAGTTTATACAATATGTAATGTTATTATACTCAGTAAAAAAAATTTAACTAATAATTATAGTGATGAAAGAATAACTGAGGAAGTGTAAAAGCATTTTGATTAAAAAACGAAATCAATAATTCAATAAAATGTATTAAGGTATTTACAAAAAATTCCTAAATAATGCATGAATTACCAATCCTAATTATAATTAAATATATTGATGAGAACAAATTTTTTATTTCAGATTTTTAAATTTTATAATTATATATATAATTTTTTATTACTAGTATTAAATGGAAAGTTTAAAAACATCAATGACAAAGTGGTTATCTATAATATAAAGAATATTAAAAATTAAGAAAAATTATCACTCCATGATATTAAGTTTTCTCTGGCCTATTATAATTTCGCTAGTTAATTTTAAAAATCTCATTATGTTAATATTCATTTTTTTCACATTACATTTACTTCAAAGTGTAAGTTTTAATAAAATAATAATTTAATTTTGTAATTTTTTTGCTACAATTTTTGAAAAATTTAGATTTTATTATTCTGAGGTTGTTAATATTCTAACAGATTCTTAGCATCTACATCTATATATCAAATTAAAAAAAAAATATTGGGGTTTGCCAGCTCTCCAATTTATATAATACAAATTAGTTTTTACGATATTTTACGCAATGTTCCACGTTCTGCAAAAATACATTTAGCTCTCTTATGTTAATACAATGCATCGTTATTTATCTTTCATTAGTGAAATTACACTGGTCATTACACATATTTCAGTGAAGCTGATAAATACTTTAACCTATTTAAGGTTATGAAAAAAATACTATGATATAGGGCCTACAACGAAATGTTTTCTACATTGACGTACCTCATGCTGTACAAGAATTCAACCGGTTTCTTTTACACAAAGTAAAAAAATTGGCGGATCGTATCAAAAGTAGTAGCGTGCAAAACTGAAATGTGAGAAGATATATGAAACATTTTGTATTATCGCCAACAGTTTTGTCTCAGCAATCCCATGAATCTAACATATGAAAGCTCTCAAGGCACTACAACAACAACACAATAATGCTTTAATGAAAGCAGTGACTACCTTCCATTCGCAGGCCCGTGGCCGTAAGCCGCAGTATATTATCTTGCAGGGTGTTTAGAAACACCTCATCAAATATAATAATCGCGTTATAATATTTTGCCACAACATCTACTATGTAATATGGCGTATCCATATATACAAGTTCCTTATGGTTACCCCAAAGGAAAAAGTCTAAGGAATTGAGGTTTGGCGATTTTGCAGGCCATGCTCTAGGTAACTACATGCTATCCACAAACCAGGAAAAAATTCTGTAGATTTAGTTTCGCAAGTGAATCGCATAATGCGCCTGTACAACTTTATTGTGGGACAACATGCAACGGCGAGCAGCTAGAAGCACATCTACAAGAATATCAAAGAACACATTTTTCAGGAAGACATGACATGAACCAGCCTTGACCGATACTATAATATAAGGTTACCAATACATATTAATTTTAAAAATGCAATAATTGTGCCTCAGGATGCTTTTCTAGCCTAATAAGGCAATATAGTTCTCATTGTTTTAGTTCTTGTAAATAAATAGCTGCTCAATACCCATCCTTCAGTCATATGATAGCTATTGTCGAAAAATAAATTTAATACCGTACATTAATACGAAAAAAGTTATCAAATATACCGGCGATAAACAAATGTTTCTATTAATTTGATAAATTTTGTGTGAGTGTGTATTAAATTTAGGATTTTATTTATTAATCTAAAGACCATCGAATATGAATTTACATTACCTGAAATATTATTTAGGGTACTCTTTAGCGAATGAAGCTTTCATTATGATGGTAAATGATACCATGTTAAAATATTAGCATGTGGATATAACTGCAATGAACAAATATATCAGATAATAATATCCAGAGCTGAACACTTTATAATAACTAGAGTTTTTATGTATACTGTGAAGTGACGAAACCAATATTTGTTGCAAGTAAGGCGGTATTGGGCGTCTGCTGTATGATTAGAGCGCGCGATAATTTACCTTCCTAACAGCTTACAGATTGTGTTTCTTATTAATCCTCATGTTGTTGCTTAATATCTTGCTTGTCTCATGCACGATGATTGGAGGAAATGATTTATAAGGCACTGATGATATAGTCCTTTGCTCTAGTGGACAACTGAGAGTTTTATATAGCTCTCACAAATCACATATTATATCTCAATACACACATGCCTTGTTACTGTTTAAACTGTTATTATCTTAGGGACGTTAAAAGTAAATATGTTGATCAAGAACTGACAAAGGTAACATTTCCTGTAATTATAATTGTACTTTCACTAAAGTGGACAGAGCATTATGTTAAAACTTTACTAAATGTAGCCTCTGTGTCAGTAAGTAGCGTAGTAAATGTTAGTAGGAATTCAATTGAATGAACTTTGTGTTTCAGTGCACCAATATTGTTAAAATGGAAGATTTGGCCTCTAATTCATATTTATTGTATAAGCAATTAAATATTTTTCACATAAAAACAAAAGTTTTTGTTTCATTTTTTTACCCATTAGGACCCAGTATATACAATCTCGTGTAAAGCTCAACCTGGGAACATTTTTTTTGGCAAGCTCTGTACACTTAGACGCTTAAAGCCCAATTATATTACTTGTGATGATTTGGTAGCGTGCTACTGCTATAATTCACAAACACATAACAGAAAGCCTGCAGTTCATTGCTTGAGGCGTTAAACAAGTATTGTCACTTTTACAGAACACTACAAAATTCCTTATTGGCTATATCTGGGCGTCTATGTAGGGAAAGAACGCCTATTTACCTGGTTGTCAAGTGTTGTATGTGTTTATATATGTTGAAAATTTCCAATCCCTCACTTTACGAAGGCTTCTCCTGGACTGATGCATTGGCGTCGTAGCGCAGACTCAAAGTGCTTTCGCCACAATCACACTGTTTACACGCTATGTAACTGCACATATCACGCTCTGCAAGACAGAAGACAACCAAGCACGAAGCATATTCACAGGGTCAGAGAAAGATAATGGTCACGGAAGTACATTATTGCTTTGGTACTATACTAGATCTTTAATTACGTGACAATGTCTTAGTTTGAGTTTACGTAATCATTTTAAAGAGGAAAACTCTAACATTGAAATGGTTATTTCCTTTTTCTTCGTTGGTAAGAAATATCTACGATTTATCAACAAGTTTCGCATATAAACAGCTATGCGAAGGACATTATATTATAACGTTGGTCTCAGTATAATCTTAAAATTATATGTAATGAATATGTAGCCATCAGATTGATTTAAATCAAAACTTCCATGATTGCGTGGCGCTGGTATAAACTAATGAGGAAATCAAAATCATTAATTTAAGTAATCTTGATCCTCCGTTTTGGAGATAAAACTACTGCATATTTAAGCTGCTACATATCGTTTAAGCAAATATTTTATAAGTTCTTATCAATTATACAAACAAAACTGAACTGAACAACTCATACACATACACCTTAAAAATGGCAGCTGCAAAGACTGCCGAACCGTTGAGGACGAATTATATGACTCCGCTCAAGCTCAGACAGTTTGTACTCTGTGACAACGGCCATGCAAGAATGCGATCTATAACAACCAATTTTAGTATATAAGAAGATACTGCGAAAGTCACTTAATGAAACGTATCTGTCCAAGTGTTCAAGAGCTTATTTTAAAACGGCGGAATTAATGTGTTTTGTGAACTTTGCATAGTTTTACTCTAACCTATGGACCTATGTAATTTTAAACCAACTAACTGCAAATATATTATAATATTAATAAAAGGGATGAATCGTCACGTATTTGACACATTTAAGCGATATCATTTAGCATATCTAGTTTTAACGGGCTTAGTCAATGCATGAAATTTAAGGGCATTTTTCTTTGGTAAATAAGAAAGTTTTCAAAATAAACTTAATGACTTCGTGTCTTCTCTCATCGTATGTTACATTTTTTATTAAAGTTTTGTTGACGAACACAACTGAATAATCAGGATAAAATTCATTACATGTATAAAAATTTTTTTATCATGAGCTACTTCAAAAATATTTTTNAAAGTTTTCAAAATAAACTTAATGACTTCGTGTCTTCTCTCATCGTATGTTACATTTTTTATTAAAGTTTTGTTGACTAACACAACTGAATAATCAGGATAAAATTCATTACATGTATAAAATTTTTTTTATCATGAGCTACTTCAAAAATATTTTCACCATGAAATATCTTTTGGAAACTTTATAGATTTTTACAATTATATTTTGATAATTATTCATTCAAAATTACTTTATACAAAATTCTCGCATTTTAATTTGTTGCTTAAAACCTAGTACTATGGCGTTTGAGATACCAAAAATCTTGACTATCTCACCATTACACCACAATATCGAAATATCTTATATTTATATCATTAAAATATTTCGTAATCAATACTAACACATTATATTGTAAAGACATTTGAGGGTATATCTTACGCACTCAATCCCTCAACTGATACCAATTTTTCAGATGTTTCGCCAAAAGGAATTATTGCCTTTGTATGCAGTTTCATAACAGTAACTTGCACAAAGGAATGTATTGCAACCAGTCACGATATGTAGGTGAGCCAGCTGCAGCCATCTGTATTAAATACAGGAAATAACTGCCGGGTTTGTCACTGTTCCTGACTTTATAAACGTGTGCATAAAAATTATTGTTGTACGTTATGTCTAAATGGGGATTTCTTTTTAATTTATCTGGCTTGTGGAATCGTGCAGATTTGAAGCTAAAGTGGACTACATTTGGCAGTCGCCAAGGTTTCACTAATCTTTGGCGGACAGCTTCTGGTCGTCACATTCTGAGTCATTGTGTTGACGTCATGGTCCCGTGTCAGCGGCAAGCCGGCTAAACTGGAATGTTTTTAAATTCAGTGCTGGAAGATACTATTGGCTGGGTGGCCTCGGTTGCCCGCGAGCATTTCCCACTGGGGGTAAGTATAAACTTTACAGTGTTTTGTTTCGACTGATGTCACACATTGAACGTCATCGTTAGTTGTTTTGTCATCTGTGGGCTGTCTGTTGTCGACATAATATGGAATGAAGCTAACTAAGAACGCCGCATCGCAAGAGGAAACGTAAGTTCTCTTACAGTTTCTTATCCAACATTATTGAAGATTACCTTAATAAGATGTTTTGAATATATTTATGTCTGGGTGTGACATAAACCAAATTATTTTCTGATTGTATTAACGAAAATAAAATATTTCTTGGCAGTGGTTTGCATCGTACAAGTTCTAAAATTCAAATTATTTACTAACAAATAATTGTAAGTTGTGTTCTCCTGAAATATCTTTACATAAAATAAAATAAAAAAATTCAGGTTCTACCGTATATTATGATACAGTCATACGTTCTTTTTTTAATATGGAAAGAAAAACAATAATATTCGTGTATGTTCAACTTTGGTGATACATTTCGTAGTTTTGTATTAAGTAACGGTATAGTTGATTAACATAAGGGTAGAGCATAACAATAGATGAAAAAGTTTTTAAGAATGCTAAAAGATTTTATGAATGCCTCCACGTCGTACTTCATATGTGTACGGAGTTGGTTTGAGCCAGATAGTTTGTTTTAATTATTTTCTTGAAGCTAGAAATGCAAACACGTGGGTACCTGCTCATGCCTGGCTCACTTTATGCCGTTTTTCTATAAATAACTTTCTGTGGTGGTAAAATAAACCTATATTGTCGGCAGAGAGAGGTGCGAGTAAATAATATTTTTTATTTAATTCACCGTTTGGACGTTCTATTCTCTGGGAAGTAGACAGTGCTTCCACGAAAGTAGAAAAACGTAATTTTTCTTCAACTCATTTTTCTTGCCCTGCAGAACCTTGTAAATACGTCTGATTGCNTCTGGGAAGTAGACAGTGCTTCCACGAAAGTAGAAAAACGTTATTTTTCTTCAACTCATTTTTCTTGCCCTGCAGAACCTTGTAAATACGTCTGATTGTGCCGGCGATGTTTATATTCCTGCGTTCGTCAGTGGCAACCCGTGACAGGAAAACATGCTTTCATTTGCTGGTTATCAATGAGGAATTCCAAATGAGGCATCCCACACTTTTAGAGACAGACATTTCTGGGTTTCACACATACACCGTTTGCTCTCTTCAATTAGTTTGGTTACATAATCGATTTTAAAATAAACAAGTAGTTGACTATGTGCATAAGATTGCAACCCGTTCAACGTGGTACATAATAACACTCTACAACTCCACGACAATTTGCCATTGTTTTAGGCTCTGGAAACCATATTGATATTAGAATATCGTTCGCAAGTTTTAGTTTCTACCACACTTAGAACCCAAAAATATGTCTTTCTAGGCGTTTTATATGGGCAGTTGTTCTATCAAAATTTCTAAGCATTCTCAAAGTATTATTTTGTCTAGCCTATTGTTAGTTTGTGAGGCGAAAGTGAATGGTCTCATGTTATTTTCGAATTGCAATAACTTGACTACACTATAGAATTAACGACGGAATTGCAGGCGAAAGAAACTTCGTCTTGTTGATTTTTCACTTACTGAAAGTAAGCTTTATTTATTTTAACGCAATTGTGCTTTTAGTTAAGAAATCATAGTAATGGTTCCAAATTCCATTGCACTCACCTTCAACACTGATTATTATAACACTATAAACATCTAGTATAAGTGCTTGAGATTGGAAATGCATTTAAAGCAATATTTCTTATGAGTGGGTCAGATATACGTAATCAATAGTTTGCTTAAATGAAGGTAACAGTCGACACTGTAAATAAAGTCTACATTAAATCGTCTGCAAGGGTTATACAAATATTATGAAAGGTGACATGTTAGTGAAATTTTATATATCAGTACTTCGAATATGTGGAGATAACAGAATCCTCGTGGAAATGTCTATATTACGATTGGCCTATAGTCTCATAATCGTTATGATTGAAACAACATTTTGAATTATTATCATGCACTCATGCGGTGGTGTAAAACTCAAAGACATCGTGGTTTCTTGATCTTCTGCATCTCTGGGACCATCATTACTCGTCATCGCCTTAACAACTCTAGTCAACATGTTTCTTTATTGCAAATTACAGGAAGAAAATAATACACAAGTTTTATGAAGATGGACAATAAACTGTTCTACAACTCTCATTAATTTGGCTAGAAAGCCACTGACTTAAAACAAGGTTATCTTGACGTTGTTTGGTCACTCGGCTGTTCTTCAGAGTGATTTTGAGATATATTAAATTTGGTTTGTACCTATAAGCGTTATATACTTTTGTATATACTACTTAATTTTTCTTGTTTTAATCTGCAACTACACACAGTATGCTCTTCATATTAAACTGCTCCGTTGAACACTAAAATTACCTTTATTCCAAATAAACTACCATTTAGCTATAACAGAGTTGGTGTGAATTTGGCAAAATATATTCCACCCATATCTGTCTATGCACATGTGGTTGTTATGCATGGACTACAGAAGATTCCGCAGTTAGATATCATAATTCACAGAACAGTACAATCTGCAGTTAAATGTCTTTTATGCGAGAGATATCAACGCAAAGGTGTACAAGTAGGGAACGTTTACTCAAAATGCCCCGCTTGATTTTGAAAATTGTTATAATTATATATATATGTGAATAAATGTATACAGGCAACCGGTTGCCTAAGTTTGCACAAAGGTTGTCCCAAGATGGGAGAATAAAAAAATGTATAACTCATCAATAAAATGTTATGTTATTTTTATGTAACGTGTATTTAATTATTTTACAGTACAAAATGTATTACAAAATGAAGTTAGGGCTACATAAAAAAAGTTTGCATAGAAAAAATGTTCTTATTAATAAATATTTACAACGATTGTGTTTGCAACTGCCATTATAGAATAATTAGCGTACGCCTACGTATATTATATTGTTTCTAAATGCTAAATTCATATGTAATCATACTTCCTGAAACCAGCCTATATTTCCTACACGAAAGTTCATCTATAGGCTATGTGAAAACAATGATGAAGACACAGATAAAAAAATAACTTTCAAATATTACTAAATAGCCAATTAGGTAAAGGTCATTAAATACCAGATAATACTAATAACAAATTTTATGGAGCTATAATAAGTCTTCGTATCATTTGAAAAAATTGAAATACATCTCGTCACAATATCCGCATGATTCATGCGCCCATTCTTTGCACAGTCTACATATGAACTAGTCATTAGAGTCTTTGAATTGACCTTCACCAACTGTGCAGATGCTATCACTCACGATTTATTTGCACAGTTTTGTTGACTTTAGTAGCAGTCCTGGTGTAAGCTTCTCTCTTTTTGGTACAGAAGACAAGTTCATCTTAGCTGACGGATTTGGCATCTCTTCGGGTAGGACACTTTTGAATGGCGGTTTTGTGAAAATGGCTGCTGTTGTCACTCACTTCGTGCGCTGGGTGTAAGGCCTGTTATCAGTTGCGGCTAACATTGGGCTTACTTGTTGAATTGAAACCACTTTCGGCTTAGGCCCATGTCGATGGCAAGGTGGAATTAGTCGGTAGGATTGACAGCTGAACAACTGGCTTCTTCTAACTGTTCTAATGTAGTCATGCACGAGAGACAGAGAGTGTACAGTATAGCAAACTGTAATAACTCTCCAAGGAACTGCTGAACGGACGTCACCGGTCGACTGGTCCAAAGCATTCGGTAGTGGCGAGGAAGCTGAATCCACACGAATTCCCCCGTCAGACACGAGAGGCCTCATTTTATGAGTATTCATGTTTACGAACGTCAATTAGGCTTCCAGCGAATTGTTTCAACCAGTATGTTAACTTTCAACACAAAAAACGTGGAACCAAACATGTCCTGAACCATCCTATACCAGAATTATGCCTCAAGCATTTCTCTAATTTGCTCGTACCTTTGTATTGGTTTACGTAAATTTTCCAACTAGAATATCGCAGAACACACAAACGCTATTACGATTCTAAAACGGCTGTTAATTAATCCCCTGGCTATAAATATTACGATTAAAAAAATGGCATTTCACTATTTACTTCCTGTTGTCGAACCGACGAATATGGCTGATATTTTTGTTACATTTTCTCCACTTGTTTCTTGTCATTGAATCTGAGAACAAAATTAATTAATTAACATGAAGTTTTATTTAATATTACATATTTAGTTCGCGTACTAAGTGTATTAACGTATTAGATAAGTATATGAAAAACTTTTTTTTGCGTTAAGTATAGAAACATTAGGAATAAATGTGTGTGTGTATATATATATATATATACACACACACTTAAAACGAGAATCTAGTCACTGAAATGAGAATTCCTAATTATGTGATGTGTTGTATATAGCAAGTAAATAAATATTGAAAAAACTTACAAATTGTATGATCAACGTTACTGTGCACTAAATTTTAAGCTAACCTAATTCAATTCGTGTTGAATATGTAAAAGCAATTTTTAAGTTTGAAGCAATCATACAGCCTGATGTTCAATCGGGGCATGTGAAATTAATATTGGCGGTACTGAATGAGATTGTGGTAGGTTATGTATACATTCATGATTATCTGGTATATATGCGTTCCTTTCCGAAATCTGAAATACAATGTGGCTAAGACAATTATATTCAGTCATTTGCAATACAAAGTTTGTAAGTAAATTGTCGAGGCTGAGTGAGGCGACGTGTCAAGTGAAGAGATTTGGACGGCTCTTAACAGCGAGGTCTCGAGAGCCGATGAAAGTGATTGATGTGAGAATGGAGCAGCGCCGGAATGAAAGCGCAGGGAAACAGGATTCTCCTGAAAAAACACGCCTACTTGTGGCCTTGTCTCGCACGATTTCCAAAAGGTGAAAATCCAGGTGTGATCCAGGCTGTTGTTAAACACGCTCCGATTTAGTGAGAGGCATGCATTCTAACCGCTCAGCCACCGCGGCTTTAGTGAGGCGAGATGTAAAATATATTCGATACTGATACCTAAAAATTGAGAAAAGGGTATATACATGAAAACCATCTGTTATTTGTTTCTTATTCCTGTTGTTCATCCAGAGATCTCATTAAGCATAGCAAATGAAACGCTTCAAAACAAAACCATTTATCTGTTACAGATATTTCAGATTATGTTTTGCACTGTACGTATTCATGTTTCATGTAATAATTTATTCGTTGTTTATTTGTTAATGCTAAATTTTATTTTATACTGATTTAAAGTTTTTATAGTTAATTGCAAAATGTTATAACATCAGAGAGTTTATTTAGGTTTAATTATGATTGTGTCTTTCAGAATTTCCACCACTAATCTTGAATGAATGTTAAATCTATAGAGGATTTTTTATTTAATTGGGATAGTAACACGTTTTGTAATGCGTGATACTTGATGTAGCCCTCTCGTGGTTGGTACGACGTTTGAAGTGTTTAATAAGTGCGTAGTTAAAGAGGCGCCTAACTATCTTGTTTCTACCAGGATGGTCGAGACCTAGTGGGTCATCGGTCATGTAGGAATGGTTAATTTTTCTTATTAATATTGCGGAGTAAGTACCATGTATGCAGACTGCATAACGCGACGAAGCAAAGACGCTCTGCATACAAAATGCAAGAATATATTTTGCACGCTTTACCTAAGACGTTTTGTAATTAGATTCAAGTTTGAACTATCGTATTTGTAGCATGTGGTATGTATTGAATTGTATTAGAGTACCACAGTTCTGAGAGCCTGTGAACTAAGATATCAAGTAGAATGACCAGCGTTGTCAGTCGAGGAGATGTCTGTGTGGTATTGTTGCAATTAGGTATTTTGATAACTTCAATGTGGATACATCTATATTTAATTTATATTACACTTTCTTGGATAATATAATATTGAAGTTGCTCCTCCTTATTTGCCTACAGAGCCCGGCAATGATCTCATCTGTTTTACCGACTAAGTAGATTTGGGTAGGACAGTTAATATTATTTAATTTTTGCAAGAAACTACGATATCATTTAAAGACATAAATTCTTATTTTGAATTTAATAAGAATAAATTTTATGAAACAGCTATATTTCTAGTCACTGCTACAAGAAACAAAACTAATTATAAAATATGCAATGAACTTCAAAATAATAATTGCACACATGGTATATTTTTTGGTGTCAGAATTTAAAACTTTTTCATCCAAATTTAATCTCACGTAATTTTTGTAAATCTTTTTTTTTTAATTTTTGTGTAGCTAATGGTAGTTTTCGATTCTGTTTCTTCAAATTGTTATGCATGCTGTCTCTAGCTTACAGAGACTGATTGCAAATTATGTTCCTGAGTGTACCATACTTGGTAAGACACGTTGCTGCAAAGTTATTGCTGACCTGTGGAGACGGGCAAGTTCAAACTCCAGTTCAGAATTCAATGTTAGTGGTGACTGTTAATTTGGCCCAAGACCAAAATAATATTATCATTGGTGAACGATCCCCTTCATACTATACACACAGTTAGTCTTAATTCGTGTATACGTTAAGAGACATACATACATTAAGGAGAATAATAATTTATTGTATTTCTTACTTATGTGAGCTGTCAGATGTTGCCAAATTAAAACATATCAATAAAACTATATGCACAACATATTTTAAGAAAAAAAACGATACTAACACAGCTTTCTGAAATTGTTGAATAGTTCTCTTATTGTCGTCTAGTTGGATTTTATACCGAAGTGAAATTTCTCTTTTCTTATTGTCGCAAATATACGTATATATATTTATATATATATGTTAGCCACCAACTGACCAAAATTTCGAACAAAAAATTTTTCATCTCGGGTTTATTATCTTTTCACAGGTTCAGTGAAAAAACTATTAAACATTTTGAATAATATTTCGGAGTTTCCTAGGACCCACAAAGCTCTTACCCAAGTAACACAAAAATTTACCAGTCTTGATTTATAAAACCAGAAAATTTACATTACATGTATGGACATTTTTTTAATATACAATAACTTGCACAAATCAATTTCTAGCAAATTAATGTTACAATAAATGTGGAAGTAGGTAGCATATAAAAAATAAAAGTAAAATTTTTTTGTACACTTTAAACAATTGTTGGAAACTTTTTTTTTGTAATATAATTACGTAATTTAAAAAAAAAGTCTCATAGTTTTAATAATAATGAAGTGGCTCCCCAGTGATGGTTTATATATGCAACTATACTAGATACTTAGGCATTGATTCACGAACTTCTGGTCAGATGTCAAATATTTCTTGTCTGTTCCTGAACACAATGTCTGACCTAAAATAAGATGCATATTTTTACATAATTTTGAGCTTTACATAAATACTAGCTTTTTATACGTGGCTTCGCCTGCGTATGCTAAACCAATAAGCTACTAATTTTTATTATAAGAAGATAACTTTGTATATCACTTTGGTAGTTCCACCTCATTTTCTACAGGTTTACCGGTTGCTAGGTGAGCTTGCTGTGGAAAATGCCACGCAGAGCTGCCCATGTGAGAAGCAGTCTCCCATCAAATCTCTCCCAGCCGCATCTATCCAAACAAATGTTGAGTGGGAAGTGCAGTCTCGTATGCGCGGTAAGGAAACTGACTCACCACGAGAACGTTAAATCGAGGTTCTGGCGTCGTCTATTATTTTGTAAGGACTGCACTTGGAGCCTGGTGATTCTGTAGTGTTTTGGGCAGGTTAAATATTCGCATTAACATATCTGCACCCAACCCTGTGCAGATGCCTATGTGCTGATAGGCCAAGAAGATTTCAATGTTAATGAACTGCACGAGGTAATGGACTGCATTATTAATTTTTGCACACTATATAAACAAATATTTACTCCGCATCTAAACCTTTTAACAAATTCAGAAAACTGTGCTGAAGTTATATGTTACTATTACTAACGTTGCTCAAAATTTGTAACACATTCTATGACCAAACATTTTATTGAAAAAATTATAAAAACCACTTTTATAAATGTGTGTTTAAGTTTGTGTTTAAATATTTTTGTACACATATGACTAAAACACGTTTGTAACCTTTTGAACAACTTAAAGGTGAAATAAAAAAATGACTCAATAAAACCTTTCCAGCAATTTATGTAGGCAAACCATTGACGCTAAAGATATAATGATGTCTTAACAAGTTAATTATCTATTTAACAGTCCTGTTAAACACATTTCTCATTCTTTCACCACACATAGACATTCAATTAAAGAAAAATCCACAACTCTAATTATCGAATTTATATAGGCAACATTTTGATAATAAGGACATTATAATATCTTTTAGGGTTCATAAGCTATTGAGTAGTCCTCGAAAACTAGTTTATCCGTTCTCACACTCCTAAGGGCCGAATTAAACAAAATTATTTTTAGCGGGTTCCTGTACACTGGGTTGATGACAGGCGAGAATGAATATGTCAGTAATTATATCTGTAGTGAGACTTAATTTGATATGTAGATATCTCAATGGCTACAGTTTATGCAAACATTGCTATTTATTCAAGATTTTCAAAAATTATTTGGTTTTCTTTCAGGCGAAAATGAACTCTTCAGTCATAGATTACACAACATTGTCTCCTACTATTCTATGAGCCTTAAATAAGTTAACAGGTCTGGATACAATCAACATATCAGCATTAAGAGGAAATGTAGATAAATCCTACTGCTATTCAAGAGATCGTTTTCACGTTTTGTTTGCAGCGTTATTATAGCAATATTTCGAAGAATATTTTAGATTACTTCTAAGTACAGTTGGAACGATTATATTTTGCAAGACGGAGCGTTTATTTGGTCATCTGTATCGTTCGAAACTTCATTGCACTTTACCACCTTACTTAGCTTGGAAGCAAGTCCATCAACAATAACTGCAGGAGATAAATAATAGTGATTTTCTTGGAAGTGGACAGCAAATAATTAGAAAAAAAATTATGGCAATGTCAAGGTAGACTACTTAGTTTCATTGAATGTTCCAAAAATATTCACTATCTGCTTGATCCTTCAAGGATTTATTGAGGTAGGAATAGTGTAATGCTCTTTTGGGGGTTTAAACTTCAGTGTGATGAGCTACAATCTGTACTATTTTATTGTCATGTCTGTTTCACTCAACTGAAGTTACTGGGCACTGCGGATAAGACTGCGGCTCGCGATACTGAAAAAAAAACGAGTAATCATTAAAATCGAATCTTAGAGCACTCAAAGAGTTGGTAGGAATAGAGAAAATGTACATACACGTATTTGTGATTCATCTCTGCTTGTGAGGGCCCACATTATGCAGTAGAATACACAGCTAGACCCACAGAACAAAGACAAATATACTTTCTGCTGTAACTATACACTGAGGCGAAAAAAGTAATGGGATATCTCGTATTATCGTGTCGGATCTCATTTTGCCCAGCGAAGTGGCATGGACTCAACAGCTCGTTGGAAGTCCCCGGCAGAAATATTGAGCCATGCTGCCTCTATAGACGTCCATAATTGCGAAAGTGTTGCCGGTGAAGGAGTGTGTGCACGAACTGACTTCTCGATTATGTCCCATAAATATTCGATGGGATTCATATCGGGCGATCTTGGTGTCCAAATAATTCTCTAGAATTTTCCAGAATGTTCTTCAAGCCAATCGCGAACAGTTGTGGAACGGTGACATGGCGTATTGTAATCCATAAAAATTCCATCGTTGTTTGGGTACATGAAGTCCATGAATGGCTGCAAGTGATCTCCAAGTAACTGAACATAACAACTTGGGTCCATGGATTCATGGGGTTTGTGCCACACTCGAACCCTACCATCAGCTCTTACCAACTGAAATCAGGACTCATCTCACGAAGCCACGGTTTTCCAGTCGTCTAGTGTCCAACAGATATGGTCACGAGCCCAGGAGAGGCACTGCAGGCGATGTCGTGCTGTTAGTAAAGGTACTCGAATCGGTCTTCTGCTGGCATAGCCCAGTACAGCCAAAGATCGCCGCACTGTCCTGATGGACACGTCCGTCGTACGTCCCACATTGATTCCTGCCGTTATTTCACGCAAAGTTGCTTGTCTGTTAACACTGACCATTCTGCGCACACGTCGTTGGTCTCGGTCATTAAGTGCAGGCGGTCGGCCACTGCGTTGTCCATGGTGGGAGGTTATGCCTGAAATTAGGTATTCTCGTCACACACTTGACACTGTGGATCTCAGAATGTTGAATTCCCTAACCATTTCCGAAACGGGATGTCCCATGCGTCTAGCTTTAACTACCATTCCGCGTTAAAAGTCTGTTAATTCCCGTCGTGCGGCCATAATCAAGTCAGAAACCTTTTCACATAAATCACTTGACCACAAATGAAAGCCCAACCAATGCACTGCCCATTTATACATTTTGTACGCGATACTACTGCCATCTGTATATTTGCATATTGCTATCCCATGACTTTTGTCACCTCTTTGTATACCATCTGCGTGAGATATTGGAGAATATGTGCAAATGCATCTTCTTCTTCAATGATGCATACAGTCTCCCAATGTTCTCAGTACTTCTGAGCAGTTTTGCTGTCATCACAAATGGTATTCGTGTAGGAATATTTCAGAAGAACTTACATCCTTTCATGTCAGACAGGTCTTTCTTTATGTATCTCTCTCGGCCTATGCTCTACTTNTATTTCAGAAGAACTTACATCCTTTCATGTCAGACAGGTCTTTCTTTATGTATCTCTCTCGGCCTATGCTCTACTTGTTCCGAACTGCAGTCAAAATCTCAAGAAGCAAAGACGTCTACATAGAGATCAAGAACACACTAGANTGCTCTACTTGTTCCGAACTGCAGTCAAAATCTCAAGAAGCAAAGACGTCTACATAGAGATCAAGAACACACTAGATATCAGACAAGATCTGCTGATAGAATTACCAATAGAGGTGACTAGACTGAACAACTTTATGTATTCCATGGTCAGATCTCCAATAGAAATCTCTTATTCAGTGCCAAAGGAATGTTTAGAATTGATATTCTCTTGTTCGGGTCCATAGCATTGTCTGCCTTATCTTACCTTCTTGTTCTTGTGCAAACGTCGCTAACAAGTATTTACGAAACCCATGAATTTTTTATATGCTTTCAATGATTTCACAATCAATACAAATTTCTACTATATTATCAATTAATGTACAAATTTAGGCTGAAAATTTATTCCTCTTTTTCTTTTTAAGAAATTTGTGCTATTCTTTCTGTACTCTATGTGATACTATCTTTATTGAATCGTAATTTATACTGGTATTAAAGTAGGGACTGACATTATAACTTCTTGTGCATTTTAATAAGGGTTTATTACCATTTTGTAGTATATGTTTAGAATGTCTAAATAAAGATACATTAAATTTCCACTTTTTGTACATTGCTTGCTTAAAAACGTTTGCGTGAATTAAGAGATTCCATATTGTATCATATTTCCTATGAGAATAATGTTTAAAAGTAAGTCTACTGTTTTCTGAATACTGACTTAAATGCTGAAAATTATTACATTGGAACCTATCTATTTATGAGACAAATTGCAATTATTTTATCTTAAATTTACAAATTAAAACAGAGTAACTACTTTTATTTAAATAAACATAATGTTCAAATTATGTTTTTCAGTACTTTTTGCATTGCCATAAAGATGTTTAAACTATTTCTGCTTGTATTCATAAGGTATTTATTTTATTCAAATTACTTAAAATATAGTTTTTAATATGTGATTTTCAGAAGTTATTTGATATTCGTACTAATAATAAATACAATTCCATGCCAAAACTCTAGATTTGCCTTCCTCTTTAGTAAATACAAACAAACTTATAATATAATTTCTTTGTTTCAGAAGTGGAAATAAAATATGACATCCCACTTTTAAANAGTAAATACAAACAAACTTATAATATAATTTCTTTGTTTCAGAAGTGGAAATAAAATATGACATCCCACTTTTAAAGCAATAAAGTACACATTCCATGCCCATTATTTTATGAAAACGCAGAATTTGCGGTAATATAATTTTTCACGTAATATAGAGACTTTTTCGTTCACACAGTCTAAGTACATCGACTTATTAAAATTGTTATTAATTTTTGTAGATATGTTTGGTATATTTATATTTAATTATTGTCATGGAGAAAGTTTATTTAGAATACATATGGACAAAGAGTAGCTNCTATGTTTGGTATATTTATATTTAATTATTGTCATGGAGAAAGTTTATTTAGAATACATATGGACAAAGAGTAGCTATGTGAACTGGATAATATTTGAGTATGTAACAATAAATTGCTAATCAGTGAATTTTGTAAAACAATATAAAAAAATTAAAATTCAAAAAATATTAATTACGCGTTATTTTATTTCACTGAACAAGTCTAAATTTGTCCAGTTTTACCACCGATTAACTGTTATATCGAATATCGTATACCAATCGTTTTGTTTCCGCACAACATAAAATATCTTAAGCAATAATCGGTTACATCTCTACTTCTTGGCATGAATCTGTAAAACAAGATGTACCTTTAATTGGTTATCATGTACATGTCTTCCTTTAAGCAGCTGTTAAAATTATATTGCATTATATTTTCGCTTGCAAAGTTTTATGACTCGGAAACTTGTTTGTAATGGTTCATAGTTTTATGGTTTGAACACTGTTTAAGCAGCCACCGAAACACGATTGCCTTAATGATCTGAGTCATCTTTCGTTTACATGTATTTTAACAGAGAAACATGTTTTTTTCTGAAGAGTAGTTTTGATCCCTTTCAATATCGAATGAAACCAAAAAGTAAACCAATAATTCCCTAATGGCGTATTGTGAGTTACTATGAAAGAGATCATTTATTAACGCCCAGTCGAAGTGAAACTGTACAAATGTCTTAAAATAGACCCAAATTCTTAACTGGTTGCAAAGTTCTTACTTTGAAATGTTAGCACTGGTCTCGGCACGTCATTATTAGAAACGAACATAGTGTCAAGCAGGTAACAAAAGGGTACACAAGCTAGATTCCGCAATCTCTTTTTGACAGTTTTATCTGACTAAAACCAGTTACATGCCAATAACAGCCTTTTTGTGTCTATAACTTTCTCCTCGCTTAAACTGTTTAACAATATTTCTGCCGCGAGGTGGCGTTGATTGTGCTAACATGCGTATCTTAGTAAATAAATGTTATGGGATTACGACTCTTGGCCAGAAATGATTGAAAAACACTTAGGTTAGGCAATACGTTTTTGCGTTTATTATGTTATGTGTATTAAAATAGAATAAATTGTGAAAATGAATAACTCACGTTTTTATAACTTGCCATCGCAGTTTACTCTAAGCAGTAGGAGAAACCTGAAACTACAAGGACGTTATTGAATCAGCGGGCTTCCATCGCGTGCACTAAGTCCCACTGTTACATATATAATTATCACAATACAGCACACCTGAGGAACACTGCAAGCCTGGCGCGTAGCAGCGACTTTACGCTAGGCGTGCGTTTAAGTGTCGCCCTTATCGCTCCCACGCTTCTGGGCCACTAGCACGCACAACAGCTCCACGTCAATAGCGGCCTTAATAATGTGCTTTTACTACTTTAATACTTCCTTCTAATATTCTGCCGTAAGGTGGATTATCAGATTTTAAGTTTTGTCCTACCATTCAATAAATCTCAATTACAATTCGTCAATAAATGGTTCTCTTTGTACTATATAAATTATACATTAATACCAGAATACCAGACGCTTATCTAAACTCGACAGCAGCCGTCATCTCTGCTGCTTATCGTATTTCCGACCAGCCGCACGGGTTACAATTTCCCCTAAGTCAAGATGGCAAGTTCTCTACCATAAACGGCTTTACTCAGCTTTATGTGACAAAAATACTTGCCATGATATGCGTATTAATTTTAATTTTGCTACAGCCTCATAAACATGTACACCAGGAAGCCAAATTTCGTATTTTAAATTGTGTGCATTTTCAATTTAAATGCAATCTGTTTTAGAACTGAAGTCAACTTCTTAATGTAATTGTGATGTAAACGACGCAGAATTTGAGGCAATAAACAAAGTCACGAAATATAGAAACACTTTTGTACACACTTTCTAAGTATTCTATTTGTTTTATTTTTTAATAATTTTTGTAAATGTGTTTTTTTAGAATACATTATTTTAATTATTTCAAAGGCGAAAATTAATTGAGAATAAGTATGGTCGTAATGTGAGATATAAGTTCGTCCTATAGGTCCGGCCACACTGCTTGTAGTATTCACGTGACGACGCTACCAGCGCAGGAAACAGCCGCGCGCTACTGTAGCGAATCCTCTGTGGAGGAGAGCTGAAGCGAGAGGTAACTGCTGCTGGGTNGCAGGAAACAGCCGCGCGCTACTGTAGCGAATCCTCTGTGCAGGAGAGCTGAAGCGAGAGGTAACTGCTGCTGGGTCGCTGACGATCCGCCAATTACATCGCACCGCCTGGACGCCNCGCAGGAAACAGCCGCGCGCTACTGTAGCGAATCCTCTGTGGAGGAGAGCTGAAGCGAGAGGTAACTGCTGCTGGGGCGCTGACGATCCGCCAATCACAGCGCACCGCCTGGACGCCGTTGCAGCGAGGTTGAGGTGACGCATCTCATGTTGCAGGGAAGACAGGGAACTGTGTTTCCAGTGACGACACTTCACAGTGCAGTCGGGCGATGTTTCTGGTATTTTTTTTATGGTTCGAAAACAGTGGTTCACGACGTAAAATAGACGCTCAGTATCTCAATTTCAAAATGCATTAAATAAACATTTGATCAAAACATTTTCTATGTCAAAAATTGAAAAATATATTTAAGCACAAGGCTTTTAACAGATCGTAGAAATTAATGAACTATCATCTAAACGTCATTACCACCTTAATTCGCAGCTTTTTTGTCACTACATATATTTTTTTTAATGCATATGTTTATGTACAGGAACTTTTATCACATTTTAAATAAATAAATGTNTGAAGCGAGAGGTAACTGCTGCTGGGTCGCTGACGATCCGCCAATTACATCGCACCGCCTGGACGCCGCTGCAGCGAGGATGAGGTGACGCATCTCATGTTGCAGGGAAGACAGGGAACTGTGTTTCCAGTGACGACACTTCACTGTGCAGTCTGGCGATGTTTCTGGTATTTTTTTTATGGTTCGAAAACAGTGGTTCACGACGTAAAATAGACGCTCAGTATCTCAATTTCAAAATGCATTAAATAAACATTTGATCAAAACATTTTCTATGTCAAAAATTGAAAAATATATTTAACCACAAGGCTTTTAACAGATCGTAGAAATTAATGAACTATCATCTGAACGTCATTACCACCTTAATTCGCAGCTTTTTTGTCACTACATATATTTTTTTTAATGCATATGTTTATGTACAGGAACTTTTATCACATTTTAAATAAATAAATGTTTAATTAACTGTGAACAGTAGAAAGGAGTGCCTACCTGCAATCAACTGGTTTGCAGTATCTCACATTCGTTGCGTGTCACGAGAAAAAAGCGATATAGTATAATAATTTTTTATGTGAATGCCAACAATTAATTTGAAATAATATTACTGGAATTGCCGTCGTTGAGGTGAAAAATTGTACTACCTGACATAGTTTAGCTAAATATAATGGCAATTGAACATTTTGTGTAATAACTTCTACCACTGCTATCACTGGATATGTTTCTCAATATACAAATACATTTAAGATATTTACCAACTTACTAGAGAAAGTTGGCCCTTTTAATTATAATATTAACAGTTGCTCAGAATCGATAAAGATTTCATTAATAACTATACAAATTAATTCAAACTCATGCAATCAACGGTACAAGAAATAAATGCGGTTACGTTTCATACTTGTATCTTTATCGCAAAGTTAATAACAAACAATGATTTTCTTATTATCAGTACAATAATCGAATTGTAAGAAACTGTGACACTGCCTCATCGTCATGAAAGTAAAAACGTCTAACCTAAACTAAGCTATAGGTCCTCCTAAAGATTGCATTGCAATTAAAGGAATTCAGATGAGAAGCCGTAAAGGGAAACGTTTAGCATAATATCGCAATAACTGAGCTTGCTTCGTGCCGGGGCCACACATGACACGTGACGTCACACCAGTGAGATTACTGACGCGTCGAGTAAAGTCTTTAACTGAAAGTAGATTTATCGACGCTCGTTTTATGCCATTCCTATTCTCATGCTTACAAAAACTTGTGCCTGTTACTTTACGACATATTCTTTGTTAGCGTGCTGACTATGCTGAGATTTCTTGTATACGTAATTATTTTTAACTTGAGTTTCATACTTCCCTATAGCAAAGTGTGTACATCTATCAACCTTTCAAAAGACAACTTACCGATTAAAATGTCTGCAAGTCCAAGCTGTATTTTCACAAATAATCATGAGATATCTAATCGACAAGACAATTCAAATGTATGTACACAACATTGGAAAATCTTAATGGCTCTTCAAATTCGAAATCATTTTAATATTTATTACTTGACACAGTTTAAATTATAAGAACACATTAAAAACTTTGAAAGATGTATTTTAAAAAGCGAATATCAGACAATAAGCAGTTTTATGGCTACTTTACGAGGAAAAGAAATTATTATGAGATCACTTACCTGTCTGTGTCTGTGTGTGTGTGTATGAGTGTGAGTTTGTGCCTGGGGGTGTGACTGTGCGTGGTTTTGTACCCAACCTCCTCCAGTTTTTAAACCTGTTAACCGATTTTCACCAAACTAGGTACACATATAGTACTAAGTAAGGACATGACTATTATAGTTTTTGACAACACCGGGTAATTACTTTAAAAATGGCGGCTATGGAAATATTGGGGTGAAATGTCATATCCCGGAAAATTAACAACCGATTTTAACCAAATCGTGTATTCTGACAGAGCATGTTGTAAACATTAAGTTCAGATGTAAATATTGTTGTTGGTGAGNGTGTATTCTGACAGAGCATGTTGTAAACATTAAGTTCAGATGTAAATATTGTTGTTGGTGAGCTATTTTAGAAAAGAGCCGCATGAACAAATAAAGCTTTTACGTTATATCTCAAAAACGTCGATCTATTTTCGCCAAATTTTGCACGCAAGTAATACTATTACTGTCCAGGTAAAAGTATGTAATTGAACTTCACTAGTTACTTATTTTCAAAATGGCGTCTGTAAAAATATGTTATGTTTATTTGGTATTACTACAAACCCGTTTGAAGTATTTCAACCACATTTTGTAATCTAAAAGTATCTATAACAAGTATCATATGAGCCAGAAAACAACCACTTATGAATCCATTTTAAAAGATAGCGCCAGTTGATAATGTAAATCTTTTATGACATATCTCGAAAACTATTTAATAAATTTTCTTCAAACTTGGCAAGTAAGTAATACTATGATAGTCCAAGTAAACCAAAGTAAATGAACTTTATAATCACATGCTTTCAAAATGGCGCCCATCTTAATATTCTAGTATCATTTGGTTTAACTAACATACCATTTGCCAATTTTAGCCAAAATTTGTACTTTGACAGTATCTATTGCAAGCATTAAATAAGCCAAAAAACGGCCACTTTTTAAGTCATTTTGTAACATAGTGCTACTTGAATTAATCGGGTGGATTACTTAGAGTAGTTCCATTGGCATCGTGACCCAAGCCAACAGTATCAAGACATCGATGCATGTTCTGAGGTGAAGTCTTTACGAATAGTAGCAATGTTAGATGACATGAAGAGCATAAATGTAAGAAGAACCCGTCTCTCATTTCCAATAGTTGTGAAAAGTGATTTCCTCTTTTTCTCGTACTTACACTCCATACTGATATTCGAAAGTATGTAAAGTACTTGATCCTCAAACTGCAAGGGATAACAAATGTATTGTCGCCACCACGAACATGTGATGAGCTTGAAAGTACTGTATTGTGTATTGATGATGTAAACGTGTCATCGCTAACTAGCACAATAAGTGATGCGGCAATGATGGTAAGTGAGGACGCGCATGTGGACCGTATGAACAATTCGGTGCCGATGTGGGGTCGATCGTGTTGCCACCGTGGTGAGACATACAGTAAAATAAGCAATTCACGTAGGAACGAGAAGAGTTTTATATGCACGAAGAGGACAGGATGGGATTATTCGTATATTTTCTGTCATAAGTGTGGACGTACGTTTAATATATATATATTACAATGAAATATGGGGTAAAAAAGTGTGGTGAGGCATATCGCGACCATGTCAAACAGTGTAAACCTTCGACTTAAAAACATGACCATGTTCTAGACACACATAATGCTAATGGATTCGTGTTGACGGAATCTGCTTTTTGTGACAGTCTGAAAACTTACGTCAAATTAAATTCACTGGATATACCGAAAGACATTTCCACATTTCTGTCGGCCATGAAAAAAATTGTAATAAAATAATTTATAGAAGTGCTGGGTCTCGGAAATATAATAAATGGTTAAAATGTAACTACTCGAACCAGAACCATATCAGGAAGGACATCGTAGAATATAATTCAAGATACGGAATAAAATAATATATTGTGTATATGGTATCGAAAAGTGTGCAGGCTGTAACATACACAAGATATATGCTGAGGAAGAAGAAATGGTGACGAAAGGTTTGGGTTGAAGACTCGTTTCGGTAGAACATTTAAAGCTAAGGACAAATGTAATAAATCCACTAAGAATATAATGTGAAGTTGTCGACTTGCCCTCGAATATTATCGGAAAGGATTTGCTTCTATGTGTGCACAGTATTTAAAAAATTTATATTAATTATGTGGTCTTTATTTATTTTAAAAAAAATATATTCCCTGGAAAATATTAGAGATTAATAATAGTCGAGGTTTTGAAGAGTGTCATGTCGCCAAATAAAGTTTGGAAATGGACGACATGGGAACTTTCTGGTAGTAAATGCTAACAAAAGAATGAAACACTAGCATATTTTATAGTGTCCAGTTCAGAAAAAATATGTTTGAAAGTAATAAATGTTTGGCCAATGGGTAATATTCAAATGGTTGTTATGGGTGGAAGAAACATTTGTTTTATGTAAAGCCAATGATTAATTTGGGGAGAGGAAAGGGTGGGTGGAGGGCTGAGCATGAGAAGGTGATCTTATGTTATATGTTCTTAGAATTTAAATTNTGGGGAGAGGAAAGGGTGGGTGGAGGGCTGAGCATGAGAAGGTGATCTTATGTTATATGTTCTTAGAATTTAAATTAAATTTTTTTAAATCAAGTAATTGTTTAGTTATTTTTTGTCAATTTTGACGTTAACAATGCCTTCCAAGGCCGCGCCTGTGACGCTATAGAAGACAACTCAGAACTATAATCCCTGAAACCTGTCCCATATAATATATAATTAAACTACTTGTAATGAATGGCAGATCATCATCAGTAATTTTATCAAATAAACAAAATCATATTTTATATATTATCTGAAGGAAAAAAATGTTCATACTTATGCAACTAGTATGATTCAGTAAAGGCGATGGAAATATGTCTCTAAGTAATGAAGTCGTAGAAGTATTTTGATGCATTTGTATGTCCTTTCTCTTAAGGAGATTATTTTTGTGGTAAGAGGTGCAGCGCAAAACACGATTATCGATTCTACAGTCGAGATACACGGGATGTTAAGTGAATTAGTTTTATCGTCGATAACAATGAACGGACGTAGTGCTATAGCAGCGAAAACCTGACAGGAAAACTCGTTCGATGTGAAGTTGACAATGCCTTCCACAGCAGTGAAATATTTTAATATTTTTATCTGGGTATCTCGTCCTGTCTAATCACGTTAAAATTTCTCCGCAAGCCGTCCTTGACATTTATTGTTATCGCAGGACACATACACCGTGAATAGACCATTGTACTGTTCACTCACTCAGAGAGACGCTTGTCTTGGTTCCTCACGTATAGCTGATGCGCTCCAACGTTGTCTCCAGGTACGGTTTAGTACATATCGTTTAAATAATAAGTCATAACATTGCGAAATGATAATTAACAAGACGTAAAAGCTTTCATTTCCATTTCGCTGTATAGGTAGGTAGCATTACGATAATACACTGTCCTCTTTATACTGGAGCAGTTGTCACTGGTTCACAGGCTGCTAGCACATTCAGGACCTATTCTCCTGTCTCACCTCCACACAGAGTCCAGCCTTTTGAGTGATACACGTTTACCTTATGCTCAGACACTTTGAACGTTTTTATGTGAGAAATAAGTACTTAGCATAAATATAACGAATATAATCTATGAAACATAATCGTTAATTATAACGTGATGTTACAGGGTTATGTATTTTGAGATTACAGCTCGATCAAGTGAGTCACGAATAAGTAATTAGCGTAGTGCAGCACGGGCAGAATACGCTATGATACAAATGCTCATAAATATATGTGGGCATATATATTTATTCCCAGAAATTAATTGCTAGATGCATGAAGAGATAATTATAGAACATGTAAGGTTATTAGATGGCAGTGAGAAAAATAATAGAAGCAAAACTGCATTATAACGAGCAATAAAATCCAATTAAAGACATAACAAGTCTTAGTTACATAGGCTACAGTTCTTGCTTAGTGTTATGTCTTGATTTTTGTTGCTTTTGTTTTTATCATCACCACAAGTGTACTTAATAATGTATACTAATATTGTCAGCGCATGTGGTTAACCATATCTTGGGGGCTAAGTAAGATCGTATATGTTATTTTAACGTATGTGTATTGCTGAAAGTCGATGGCTTTGCGCAATTTTTTTAACAAGTTATGTTAGTAGTGAACTAATATTATTATATAAAATATGCTTTAAGAGTTTTGACGTGACAACGTCTTAAATTAGGTTGCGGCTGGGAGTCACTTATGAAAAAGTGTAACGCTCGGTAACGTTACGATGAGTCACCGAACGAGAGAGAGGCCCGCCGAATGCCTTGCGTCTCTCTCCCACTCAACTATGATCGGTCTGCCGCGCGCGCAGCACTACGTTGTCACGTAAAATCTTCGCCCGTAAAACCGACTTTACAGGCAACCATTTTTTTGTTACCTCTGTGCTTTAACTGGGAAATGAAATAAATTTTTAAGTGCAGGCGTTATATTTCAATAGGCCTATGTGATTTTTCGATTTTTGACCTAATCGTTGTGTTTTGGAAATATTGATAAAAAGTACATATATTTAACCGTTTGTGTTTTCATTAAAATAACTAAAAAATATATGCATATACTTATGGAACCCCACCTAATCTAGCTAAATGTATTGGTCTAAAAAACATATACTATTATTCAGACGTGACCCATAACTTTATAGCTTAATGGTTATTTGCAATGTTGCAAACAATTTAGCTTGCCTACACCTCACTGAGCAACCTGGAGGTATTAATTAATCAGTAGCAAAAGCATACCAATTTGGAAATTACATTTTACACAGCGTTTATTATATATACGTATGTCTGTACAGTATTATAATTACCTTTATATACAAAACGTTGCAAAGATTTGCAATTACGTCAATTAATAACTTGTACAGATTAATACAAGTTCTTTATTTATATACTTGTGATTATTAACAACACTCTTATATATAAAATTATATGTTTTTGGGTACATAAAATCGGTGCTGGACATATATTTCTGTGTTTACAAATGCATGTAAAATATTTTAAAGTTTATTGTCTGTACATGTTTTTCATTATGTTGTTCGTTACAATTTAAACTCTTATCACTAAATAACATACATTAATTTAATAAAAAGTAATTAAATTATGTTTTTTTATAAGATTAAATCAGCTTCGCAACAACAGTGATGGATATTTTATGTTCTTATACATATTCATACAAGGAACATTGTGCAGTAAATAATTGTAGTCTGAAATGAATGTATGGAGCTATTTGAGTGTCCGTCATTTAAAGATAACGTAAAATGATATGAGATTGCCTAAATAGGGAACACAAACTCATAGACACTCGGGGGAATGTGAATTTATTACATTTTGTTTCGGAAACAATGTTAATTATGGCCGCTTATAGTTTTAAACAAAAGTTGTTGACTATACACATTCTGAGAGTACTCAATTTAATGTTTTGAGACACAAAATAAAAAAAAGATAGAGAAAGGAACATTATTTGTATAGCAAATACTAAACTACCAACATTGCTTTAATTGTATATTTGTATAATTTGTGCAATGGAATTGGATAAACTTATTTGCTAATTTCTTGGACGTTAAATTGTATTTATTTTCGCGAAACAGGAAATTTGTTCCAAGGCACACGCTTTGTCACACAAAAAGACACATAGATACACACAAACAAGAATATGACAGATTAAAAATTTAAATAAAAAAAAAACAAAATAAGTTAACAGTACTAATACACTTCTTTCCTATGTATGTCCGGTTCAAACTTAGTGCCTCAACCAGGAACTAGGGAAGTGGAGAAGTATGGAAAGATCAACGCAACGAAATTTTCTGAGAATAGAGTTTTTAAGTCATAATAAAGTAATTATTCGCAGCGAAGTGTAATTTGGAGGAGATTTCAACACCTTAATATTTATATTTGAAACTATCGTAATATTCTATAAAACACACCATATATAAATTAAGTCACAGCAAGCACGCACTTAGAATGCATAGTTACTTATACCCAAAAAACATTCTTATTATCATAGTAGAGTTTTGTAACATTTTAAATGTGAGATTGTACATCGCTTATAGATATCTATGAGTACACATAAAATAAAATTAAACATTTAAGAAACATAAATTACAAAACTTTTGAAAAGGCAATACATAAATATAAATATAATAGTGGAAGAAATAAATTAGGTCACACACCAGCCATATAAGGGCTCACTGAAGTATATATGCTACCATAATGATTAGAAATTGGTTGCTGGCAAACAGTAGTTTTATATAAACATGTTTTTCGTAAACATTGATTTATCTGTTATGCGTGATTAAAGAAAATTATTTCTTTCCTTGCAGATAAGAATGCAGGCTTCAAGCAGAGTCTCTACTATGTCATATCACCGAACTCTGCGATTTATTTGCCAGGTAGCTGGCCTGGAGACTTTCTATATATCACTAGTCCGGCAACGTGCAGGTAATTTTGCAGTAATCTTAAAGAGGTCTGCATTTTTTTCAGTTTACAGTTCACTGCTCATAATCATTCTGACAATGTTTTGGATACACGGAATATTTAAATGCATTGGTAAAAATTCTAAGGACGGAGCTGTTACATGGTCATATGTGTCATTCAGCACATCACTGTACATCGCCACTTTGACTTGTTTGGTAAGCAGTTTCTTCAACAAGAACTGCAGGAGAAATATGATTAAAATTCTCTTAGAGGTGGACTACAAATATTTCCAAAATACCCTTGATTTAAAAAGGAGTATATCTCAATCTTTCCTAATGGTAAACTCAATATCATTTTTCTTCTGGCTTCTTCGTGGCTGTACTGACATTTGGGCTGTGCGTTAAAAGGTCAATGCAATTATCTCCTTAATATGTTTCAGTCTTTCAAATTTCATGGTTCATACATTTTTTCTCGACTATACGTACTGGGTACTTCAGATTGGATTCCGCCTTAAAATGTTCAACAAGAAATTACGAGAACTGAGTATCAGACAATCATTAACCAATAACATAAATAGCAGTCATCTCGAAAGTTTGTTTTCACATCGACTTGGATCCTCACAGGACGTCATAATACTTGAACAACAAAACACGGAGCCGGAATTCACACAGTACAGAATGATACTCTCAGCAGAGGAAGTCTTTCATCTAAGAGAGATTTATGAGAAATTGTGCAAATGTATTTCCTTGGCAAATGATGCATACGGTCTCCAAGTGTTGACAGTTCTTTTCAGCAGTCTTGTCGCAATCGCAAATGGTACTCATATGGGCATATTTTTGAAGAGTACGCATTCTTTAATGTCAAGTTGGCTTCTTTATCATTATCTCTCTCAGGCATTATTATCGTTGATGGGAACCGCATTTATCGCCTCAAGTTGCCGAGACGCTCACTTGGAGGTCAGGAACACCATGGACATCATACAGGAACTGTTGCTAGAAGTAGCAGTCGACGGCGACGTGGCTGAACAACTGAAAATTTTCCAAGAACAGATATCAAGTGGCGGTTTTACTTTTAGCGCAGGTGGGTTTTTCGAAATAGACTCGTTCTTATTTGGCTCCATGGCAACGTCTGCTTTGTCGTATCTTATTATTCTTTTACAAATGTCACAATCAAACATTCTAAATAACTTTAAAAATTAGTTTTGCGCAATCCTAAACATTTTAATGTTTTGCAAAGATGATTTTAATGTAGTATATATTTAAGTTATTTAGATCGCCAAACGATGATACAATAAATCTTGTCAGTCTATTCTCATTATAAAAACATGTAAACTGTCAAAATGGTGATGAGCTATACAGCAACACGTCATTATGCAGGGTCTTCTAACCTCAAATACTTACTTTCCTACTACTTCTTAGACTTCGACTTGATTCCCAATAAAAATCTGTGTTTTCACTATAAATACTCATATATCTTTTATTTTGTGTCACCGAAAATTTGAAAGTATGTAAAAACTCTTAACACAAGTGTCCAAAATATTTTGTTAATACTTTATTTAGCTGAAAAACCTCATCATTGCAACGTATTTGAAACCGCTAAATAGGTAGAGACAATAATTTTACTAAAATTTAAAACTAGTTGCAGACTGTGTGAGAATCAATGTCATGATTTTTTGTCATACGATTGTTTCTTAGTTTGGACATAGGTATTTCAAAATCGTACTGTACATGACACAACTTCTTTGTTACACATTAACAGCTCACTATAAAAGCGAGCGATGGCAGTGCGTTAGGATTAACCTTTTGAAACAACAAGCGAATAAACGTCTAATATCATATTATTTACACAAAAATGACTCAAAGTTTGAGTCATAAACAACATAGAGATAAGTGTGTAATGCTATTTCAACACAGAATTTTAGTAACATTGATACGAAAGAAATTGAAGAGACCTTGTGATGCACATTGCAACATCATCAGTTATTGATTAGTTTCCTTGCAGTGTTATCATAAACTCTATTACTCAGTCGGTGTATTTGCCCCAACTCTTACGCTATATATTTCTATTATAGAATTGTGCCCCTGTAAACATTCAGAATATTAATTATTCAGTGAATACCTATGTGCACAAATGTCATTTATGAACACACGAGACATTAAAAGCTTATATTTTAACCCTTGTTTAAAGCATTTGTGAAAATATTACATTTGCAGGCATAGGGTATGGCATATGAACCCATCGGATGCCTTGACTTTTGATAATGAGCCACGTAGAAAGATACCTTGAAAGTTGACGCTCAGATCCTGACTTTGAGGGTATAACTTTGCAAAAAAAATTTCATTCCAGCTGTTCCCTTTCCTCCATATACCACTACCACAAATGCTCTTCTAACTCCTATACTTAACAGCCTTGTAATTCGTTGTTTAAGAAAGGTTTTTGCATGATATTTACATTAAAATGAAAGTTATTTTAAAATCGATGTTTTTTCCTATTTATTTCATACCTTCTAAAGTATTCCTTCAATTAAACACTTGTAATTTTTAAACCATTTCAGCCTTAGAAGTTTCATAATTTCTTTACGTGTTTCACCATCATTAGACACCTACATCTTTTACTACATGCAAAACTTCTCCCATTCATTCCCAGCCGGTTCACACCGGATTTTCACAAGTGGGAATCGTGTCGGATATTACCGCTGGTCATCGGTATTTTTCGGTGGTCTCCAATTTCAACCGCCCTTTATATCAAGCGCTGCTCCATACAAACCTCACTTTACCGTCATCGGCTCTCAATACCTCGATGTTAACAGCCACCCAAATCTCTTAACTCTTGACACATTTTCCGGTACAGTCAAGTACTACCAACATACACTATAAAATAAATTGTGTTTTTTACATGAACTGTAAGTGGCAGCACTGTTTCTACCAATGCACCTTTACTTTTAAACAACTACTTTGGCGGGTGAAATTAGTATAAAGGAAGAGGTTAAAATACACCAAACCTTGTAAAATCACACCAATGAAATGGCAGTTATGCATTGCACACTGTGTAAGAATACATACACATAGGATAAAATTACAAAGCCATCATCATTATACTTGCAATATTATTTCTGTGGTTAAATACCATTATGAGGTGTGAAATCACATGCAATATCGTTGTAGTATTAATATATTTCTTGTGAAAAATAACTAATTTGTGTTTTAATCACAAAACGCTTGCACTTGTAGTTTAACAAAAATATTTTAGTTAAGTACCAACATGTGTAATATTAGACGGGCGGTTTTAATGTAGTATTAACATATTTGTTGTGAAATAACACCATTTTATGATGAAACTACGAAACCTTTTTACGTGTAGTTTTAACAAAATATTTGCAGTCAAATATAATACAGTGTAAAACTGCAGAGGCACTACTGATATAGTATTAATATATTTGTAATAAAGCAACTTCACATTTTGTTAAAATTATAAAACCTTTGTTCGTGTAATTATAGCATAATATGTGTAGTTTTTAAGTGCTTGCAATGTAAAATTACAAGGACATTGTTGATGTACTACGTATTCACTGCAAAATTACAATAAATACGATTGTGTTTCAAAATTATTATTTTAGTTAAATACCAGCTGCACCATTAAACTACAGATGCGTAGTAACAGTTCTAATACCTCACGTGTCGTGAAATAACAATGCGGAATTCATTGTAAAACGACAAAGCCTGTGGAGTGTATTACTGACACACTTGTTTAAGTTAAATACAAGTAGGGCATATTTTAATGGGGAATGAGCCACGATGAGGGGGGGGGGGAGTGCCTTCTCCTCAATGACCCACTGTAGGGTGCCGAAATCGTGTAAGTGCCACAAAATGAAAATTATTTGTTATGAAGTAATCAGACCTCAGCTGAACGGCCTGCCTGATCACACCTTATAAAATTAAACCAGTTCACGAGCGTCATAGCAACAACACTTTGCAAAAGACAGCTGCAGAAACCTCTTCCACTGGTAGTAATTGGAGCCAAAAATATTAAACAACGCGCCCGATAAAGGCCAACGTGACTCTGGGAGCGGCGGCTTTTGTCATCGAGACTGCGGACAAAGAAGATGTGAGGATGCGTGTGTCCAGCCATTGTTAACCGCCTCCTAGAATCAAACTCCGACAACATGAACGAGGAGGTGACTTTCCTATAGATTGTAATAGCATTGGCGTATGGTACTAAATCTTATTATAATTAACTAGCATCTTAGTACTCCTGTTAAGCTTCCNATTGGCGTATGGTACTAAATCTTATTATAATTAACTAGCATCTTAGTACTCCTGTTAAGCTTCCCCTATCAAAAGCCACGTAAATAGTTATTGTATAATTTTTATGTTCAATAAACTCCATCTTATACTGTTGTGCTCTACCTATTAATTACTCAATTAGCTACTGTTATTGCCCTTTTCAGGTAGGAATTGACTTGAAAGCTAATTCACAACAGAATGAACGAGAAACAAATTTTGAAAGAAGTGATAATTTTCATGTGAATCCCAATGTTTTAAATATGAATAAACTTCACTGTTATGTAAAACGTCCAATGTATTTATTATAAGACGTTTCTGCTTCTGTGTATAGCTATTCTCGAAAATAATTGATCCAATATAAGATTCAGCACTCAGGAGGCTAGGTAGGTATAACGTATTTATGTAAAGATCCAAAACATGAAAAAATAATCTAGCACAGACATGCCTTGATTTATTGGAGAAGAGTCGGCAGCAATACCTTAACTGATGAACTGCAACGACAGAATGAACAAGAGGCTGCTAGTAGGAAATATCGTTTTAAGGAAAGATTTGCAGTGACATTGTTCTCAACATCTCCTTGGATACAATTATAGAACAGTTTGCAGCTATTAAGAATATGTTCACAATTATTTTTTCTGACACTCTGTCTATAACATGGGCTATAAAATTAAATGTACTATATATTAGTAAGGGGAGAGGAGAGTTATTTATTTCAAGCATAAACAGTTTTAAGGCTTTAAACTGTCAGAATAAAGGCCTGATATGTAAAATCTAAGAGGCATATTGCATGCGCTAGTAACCCAATTTCTGTAAAATACTATCACGAATAATAAAGTTGCAAAACCTCTGTGAGTGTAGTTATAAGTGTTTTTGTATTTGTTTGCAGCAAACGATTTAAAAACCAAACAGGTGCAAACAAAGGCGAAGTATTTTTTAATGAAATTTTAACAAACATGTAAAGGTTAAATGCCAGTTTGTAGTGTACAGTTTCTAAGTCATTGTGAGCGTACTATTAACTTGCCTGTTGAGAAATTCTTTAAGTGAACAACTAAGAAGTACTGGAGTGGTTAAATACCAGCACACCAACTGTGTACTACTCTTTTTATCTAAACAAATATTGACATCCTTAATTCAGAAAAAAATTAATGACAAACTATTATACATTAAGATATTGTTTCTGACTCGATTTTGACTATACATGCTAAAACATGTCCATTTTAAATTTATTTAATTAATTTTATTATTTTGATCTAATATTCATACTTAATACATACAAAAGTCTCCACATATAGATTCGTAAACTAAACCAGACCATAAATGATAAAACTCGCCTACTATATTGAACAGGCCATATTAAATTTCTGAATTTAGACCGAACATTTATAATCAGGTTAATAAAAAACATAGATCATAGGCTGAACTGAGCCATAAATGATATGAGTCATCTGTCATATATTAGATCTCCCATTATGATTAATTTAAATAAACGTGTCAAGTGTATTGTCGCCCAAATTGTTTACACAAGCCAAATTTCACATAAAAAGAATACGTGAATGTGTGTAAGAAAACTCAAGGTAACGAACTTTATTGTATAAACACAGGTGGAGCACTAATAAAATGATGTTGAAAATTTTAATACCATACTTATTTTCAAACAAAATTTTTTTATAGGATTTGGGCATAGAAGTACAATGTAATAAAATAAGTTATTATAGAACAGTTGATAGTTATAAAATCCAAACTCACGTAAAAATTAAAAACTGTTTTATGGCTTTTATATAACGTTTTAACTAAATATTATACGATGAATATAAGTAATAGTAACAATTTNTGAGGCAATATAACGTTTTAACTAAATATTATACGATGAATATAAGTAAGAGTAACAATTTACCGATAATACAATTTGTCTTAACTCTACACGTTGGGTAGAACAGCACGCTTATTAATAAATGTTNTAACGTTTTAACTAAATATTATACGATGAATATAAGTAATAGTAACAATTTACCGATAATACAATTTGTCTTAACTCTACACGTTGGGTAGAACAGCACGCTTATTAATAAATGTTTAGCTGCCATCCATGAGCAATAAACTCTAAACAGTATATATGAGATAAAAATGAGTGACCATCCGAAAAAATTACAAAAAGGAAAGTTTTACCCAGGATGTATTTCAAACAATATGATTAATATGATGTAATTAATATAGTAGACATTTTATTACTACCGGTTTCAATTAACAAAACCCACAGTGCATTTTTTTTGTATGTATCTTTTGCTATATGGTAAAACAGATAAGTAAGTAGGAAATGTCTACAACACAATAACAATAGTAAACAAATCCTAAATGTATTTCTTATTATTGAAATATTCAAAAGGTCTTTTAAATGACTGAGGGACTGCACCAAAGAGGACTGACTAGGATTGAGAGCCTTTGGTGACCTGCTACTCCTCTTCCCCTTGCTTCCTTTTCCGTGGATTTTGAAAACTGCGAAAACAGTGAAACATTTAAAATCAGTAAAATTACAATTTTTAGGGTTTGAATTTATAATAACACTACAGTTATACTCATAAAATCCTACACAAGTAAACATATTTACTTATGATTTTTATTACTGCTTTCAGTCACATTTTTGACTATTGTACTAAGAATATTAGTTTCAGACTGTAGTTGAAACTATACAGTTTTTTTTAAAATTAGGACTGATCAAAAAATTATATTTTCTCCTCTATACTATGTCATTTTACAAACAGAGAAGTCACAACAATAAACTGCAATCTACGAATAACAGTTTTCTTTTATAAGATGCTTTTCGGGTGTAATTAATATCCCAAACCCGATTCTAGTACAATTAAATTATGGCCCTCATTCCACTTTCGACTGAGTCATTATTTAGAACACAACTGGTACCAAGACATACAAACTAATAATAATGGAATTATGTAAGCATGCAAAAGTACAAGCTGTTATATATGTGTACATCTTTTAATAAACAACGTGAAGTATTAAATTTATTCTAATCAAATTGCAACTTCGGCATTTACCATCACTCTGAAAAAACATGCAATAAATGTAAGAATGTCTTAAAAAAAATTTTATTTTTTGATCTTTCTCTGTAATAGTAAAGTATGTCTTTAGATAATTAATGCATTCCAACCATTTTACAAATTTATAGATATTTCAGAGCATTCGATATTATACATTTATCTCATTAATGGTAGTCCAGTATTTTATACCACAAAATTCTGTGTACATTTGAAGATTTAATTTGTGTTAAGTAAATCTTATCACCTGACATCGGGGAATTATTTTATGTTTCCTCTCCTATTGTGAATTATTTCACATATTAGTTTCTACAAAGTAAAGAGTTAGCAAATACAAGGTACTGCATTACTGACAAATGTAAGGTATATGAATTAATATAATGTAATTTATTTATACTGTTTATGATTAATCCATGCATTTTTTGAGACATAATATATACTTAATTATTTGGCTCTTTATGAATTTTCTCCTGATATGTACACAGTAAAGAAGTAGTAATTTTCTGTTACAAAAAATGTTTGCCTTTTGTTTTTATTCCATAATAATTTATCTAACAATATTATGTTGTGTAATATTTATTATCCTTAAGCATATTTTACTAAATATTGTGAACAAATAACTGTCATCTTAATTTAAATGCTTATATTTGGAAACAAACTCTGTCACCAATTTTAAAAAATTAAAGATTTTCTAATTTTATTTAAATGGTTGCACCAATATCATATTTAACAGTCCTGACACACAAATACACAGACTCATGAAGAATAACTTATTTATTTCCAAAATAACGTACAGTATTCTCTACTGACGATTGTATACGTTGTGCACTGATTATAATAATTTGCGTTATCAATGCCATCAGAGCACAACACTGTATTTACAGAAATTGGCAGTTCTGCCGGGTATAACAAGACGATAGATACATTCCGATGCATGAATGTTGCGTCTGTTAATATATGCATTGGATCTAAAAACGGGATTTTTTGACCTTTCATCCGAATTACACGAAATAATGGATTATGTCAGTAATTTAAACGTTTTTTTTTAAAGATTACCAAATATATAGGCCGCACCTGATAAAACCAGCCATTGTTTTGAAAAAAAAGTAACGATGATTTTCAATGAGTGACAACGTTAGTCTGCATTAAATTAATTAAATGTTATAAAAAACAGTATGGTTTTCAGGCAGGTACAGATTCTAATCGGCAATAAAAATCAATTACAAATGCTTAATAGAATCGTAATAAAACTTTAGAAATGCTATTTTGATCACAGTCTACGATGGAGCATTATCGGAAAAAAGGGTTTTCTATTCTCTTCACTATTTTACATTGTTAATAAAGGAAAGTAGATAATTCGCTTGTTTTCACTATTAGGATAACGAATAATCCAATATTTTGGTAACTTCTGGTAGAATTAATAAATATCTGAATTTTGTTTGAATACTTCCATTAAATAAATTATCACAATATAAGTAGAAATTCTCAGTCCTTTGTAAATCTTCTTACTACCCTCCTTTTTCCATGTGTAGCACTCAACAGTGCGCGAAACAGAGCCTATGCCACGGTTATTGTGCATTATAAGAGCACCAGAAAAATTACATTTTCTGAAATTTTCTCAGATTTTCGGGATAGATTATTTATTTAATCAACCATGATATGGTAAAATACATTAACACCACATCAGCTAAATCCAATCCAAGACCATGAAAACCTAAATTAAATCAAAAAGGATTAATTTTTCACAAATGGATTTTGAAAATGTATTAAAATTTTTTGAACATTTTGCAACATCAAAGCATTAAAATTATTTAAAGGGACTATGAGCAGTCGAACCAAAACTTGTGTTTTTATTTACAGCAAGACTATTAAAGAAAATATAATAAAACATTATGGAACCCTTTAAGACACATTTTACCATTACACAACATTCCAATTCCAAAAACTACTACAACATATAGTTCATGACAACCATGCTGATACCTTTGAATAAGCTCCCATATGGCTGCTGTTTATGGAGGATAAGCCACAGAATGGACACAGCGTAAAGCAAATGTCATGATTGATGCCTCATCCGCATTCATCGCAGTGTTGAAACAATGGCTTTCCATAGTTGGAAAAGAGTACACACCTGTGTGAAGGTTTTTCTGCACCAATAAGTGAAACGTGGGTGGTGGATGAGATTCCAATACATCGATTTCTGCCAAAGAAAACATTTCCTGGAAAAATATCGTAAAATAATAGACTCTCCCTGCAAAATTGCAGTACCTACGATCAGTCACTTTTTGAAGACAATTTTATAGATTAATTCTACCCACTAATTTCTAAAAAAAAAAAAAAAAAATTGCAATAAATTTTGCTTAACCATAAAATACATGAACACTTTCTGAAATATCACGCAACATTCAGAATAACATTGATTAGTAATTCTCCGATTCCTGAAAATTTTCACTACTCTGTTAATATGAACTCTATTCTTTTCTACACAAATATAATAATGTGTTTGTTATTTAACTGATTAGATTGATTAACAGTACCAGATAAATCAAGTTGCAACGCTCACATAATGAGCATATTGACATCAAAAAAAATTATTGTTTACTACCCATGTGAACACGTTTTTTTTTAAACCAAAACGTTTTATGACAATATTATTCTTAACTGTATTAAAAATATTATATATTTTTAATTCTTAAAAAATCTAAAACACTTTAGTAAATAGACTATATCGTTTTCAAAGAATAATCCGTAGATCAGTTTTGCGTTTCAGTGAAAGAAATTACCTAATGACCAGATAGTTGAAGATCAAGGAATGTAACACAAGAATCGGTGCACGTATAGTAAAAGTTCAGAATTTACTGAAAGGTGATTCAGTCTCGTTATCCATTGAAATGTACGTCATTGTGTCAAGATAATAGGCCATGATCACCGACATCCAACACAACATGGTGGACAATATGGCCGCCGGGGGGATGGAATGACGAAGTATGAACAGCTCCGACGCTCCACGCCAGATGCCAATGTGCCCAACTCTGCTATTTCGTTATACTATCGTACCTTATTGTTCTGTGCCAATGTCATTATTTTATTTCCTTAAAAACGCCCGAGCCCAGTTTCTCTCAGAAATGAAACTAACAGAATTTTTAATTATTCTTTTCTGTACTACAGAAATTTATTCGATTGCAGTTATAATCTATCCAACATTGGTTAATGGGTATAAAGTTATTAATATTAATCTGCAAAGATGTTGAAACACCATTGGCACTTGCATATATACAATAACTTTAACATAGAAATTAAGAGCATTCTGTTGATATATTTACTTACATTTTTTGTTACGAATCTCACGCGCTATTTATTAATTATTTAAAAAATTTGATAACAAATTTTTTTTATAAAAATTAGATTTTCGTTTTATATTTGGAAACACATAGTCTTCAGTGCAATAAAGTTCTTAAACTTTTCAAAAATATTTCATTAAGATATGTAATGGTTGCTCACGATAAAGTGAGCACTTGTGAAATCAGGTACTGCCACTACCTCAATATGCTATACTGGCACACTGATTTACATGAGCCAAGTAAAGTTGATAAGGATGTAGGGAAAGTTGTTCGATTTCTTAATGTCAAAAAAACGTTTAAGGTAGCTATTTGTTATACCTTTAATTAATTCTTTGTTTTCTGTTTTTTAATGCATCTAAGTGTAAAAATTAACAGATTTGTAAAATATAAATTTTTCTATTAATTGCAAAGTTTTATTTGACCGACGCAAGAATAAAGTGACAAGGCCCAAGTCAATGTTAATTTTATTTACGGCGGGAGAATACAATACCTGTTTACAAGTAGATCATGAGCTTGACTTTCAAAAGTGCTCAGCTAACCTTGAACAGCCTATAAATGTAGGCAACTTAGTTAATAAAGGTGTAGGATAGATATGAACTCTGTTTGACTTTCTTTGAGTTCTTTCCTATTTAATTGCTCTCGGTTTTGTGGACTGGAGAGAATGGTCTCCTAAGTGACACAAGGCGCTCTTTTCATTAAAAAATTTGCAACCCGTTTTTTAATTAAACAAACATCAGGACCTATAGGGCAAAGTATGGCTATCAACGATTAAAAATGTATTGGCTTGCATCAAAATATCAAGTAGAAAGTACAGAGCTTTTTATTTTGTTATACAAATGAACTATCACTGAATCACTTAAACAAGACCTTCACCTAATAGAGTGGAATGGTCAAGTTTTATGATAAAAATAACTTTTAGACTAACACCTAGTTATAAAACTTTAGATGTTTTATTTTATAAAAAATAAACATTTCTCACATGACTTGATGAAGAAATTCATTTTGCTTTTATATTTCCTACAAATGCTGAGAAATAGTGGCGTATGTTCTGATCTTTGCTGATAATTTGGTGATTGTAATGGTTTCTTAAATTAATTTGACCTCTTCTGTTGTTTCTTGTGAGTGAATCGCTTGACCCTATTACTTAGTCACAAAAGGCAAAAGAAAAGGTCTTGCTTGATAAAAAAAACAATTTAATAAAAGCGCATCCACGAAATTATTAAAACAACTAAATGTCCTACAAATGGAAGTAAATTATTTGATCTTGTTATATTCTGAAGTTATACGAAAACACAAAAAAATTATTTGATTTCATAGTATTTATTTAAATCATATTAAAAGATTTATGTAAATAATTTATTTGGATGTGATTACTGTCAACCGTTGTTATTTTTGTCTAACACCAGTTCCTAACCGTAAGAAATACATTTTCTACTGCAAATTGTTGCCGAAATATGACACGTTTATAAAAGTGATTGGCCAATTTCCATTTAATTATTATGCACAACAATTTTTACCTAGTGAAACGATCAATGTAATAAATTCGGTTATCGTCAACGCAAGAGTAACTTTGACATTTACAAAATCATTTGTTAAAATTGTAGAGGTTTTTTTTAGTTGTTGGCACTGACCCTTTTGTAAAAAAAATTAAAATGTTTGTTTGCATTGACAGTAAAAATTCATTATGAATTACAAAGTAGTTTCCTTCCCTTACAGTTTTGCAATCATACACAATTATTATAAGCTGACCACAAAAACGTTTGTATGTAAATTCCCGAAAATTTGGTTCCCGTATTTTGGAAATAGGCTACCGAGTGTGTTAGTCTGCTCAAATAGATAATAATTTATTTAAATTGAAAATAAATAATTATGAAATCTTGAAAACTTTACTTATTTTAAACGTCTGTTTGATGATGATAAACGCAATGACAGGGAGTCTCAAATATTCCTTTGCAAACCCAGTACAGTTTAGTGTTATGGAATCAGTATATGTCCTGACTTTATTTCAGAGCACATTGGATACAGCTTCGTAAATACGTCTCTGAACTAGACATCTCCAAAGTGACTTTCCTGTATTGCATAAGCGTACTGCGTAAGCAGTACAAGTAAGTTAACGTTAGTGAAAATAACCATTAATATTATTGCTGTTAAAGTTGAACTATTCCTATTTCAAGCAGCAAGACTCCGGGTTGAAATCCCTGTTGTTCTGTGCTGTTCGCTCTTGCTTATGCTACAGTTAATAAATATTTCTTTACTAAAGCCGCCAAACCTACAAACAATTACGCAGTGGCAAACACAATTTAATTGACAAATACCCGGATGCTAGTAAATTATATGATTTTTTCTGTCAGCAGAGTGCTCGTGTTAGAGCGTTTTAGATAATGCCGCAAGCAGAGAAATTTGTGAAGAATAGTTTCATAGTATAAGTGGTTTTCCAGTTTGGGGATACAATACATACGGACGTAAGGAATCAATTCTCCGTTTCTGGTTAACAAATTTTGTGCCTGTATTTTACTCTGTGAGTCAGTTTTGTATGCAGTGGGATCAGGAGGGTGCACACCTGTCGAGAAGGCTCGGGTCAAACACAGCAGACCTTAAGGTAGAAATATCATTTTATCGTCTGACAGGCTGTAAGCACTCCACGGGCTTTACTGCGCACCATTCAGGGACATGTGACAGCAGTGTCGAGCAGCACCATATACAGGCGGCTAGCACGGTGTCTGTTATGACATCTAACATTACACTGTAAACCTTTTATGCACTTTCACAAGAAAAATATATGAGAACCCATTTGCAATGAAAATCTTTTTCGAACTACAATCTATTTTCTTGCAAAATCTGCAAAACATGTATTTGCTAAATTACAAGATGCATTTATTATAACATACATTATTAAGAGATGGACATAAGAGGTTCGTTTCTTCTAGAAAACAAATGTAATGAATTTATGACAGGAACAACACACAAAATTATATTCAAAATACAATTCACGAAAAAAAAAAAAAAAAAAAAAAAAAAGAACCACCCTCCAAGCTCACGGGGAAGGACTCACGTCCTTTGCGATATTGCCCTTTTACAGCATACCAGATTTTCTTTAAACTACGCAAATCGTTTAACTAATTGCATTTGTTAGTACTTACTATTTATTAGTGGTGTTTTTCGGTCAAGAATTAATGCATTTATTACATAGTAAGATATCTGTGTAGATACTAAACATTGACATTAACAGTTAATCAGTAATAGCTTCACATAATTTTAAATTTGAGTCGATTTTAAAATTTGAGTTATATTATTATGATAAATTCAGACGTTTTTCACGGTTTTACATTATTCAAATTATCAATACATTTCCTTCTGCACGCGAATACACTTTACATCAACCCTAGTTTTTCCACNATATAGTAAGATATCTGTGTAGATACTAAACATTGACATTAACAGTTAATCAGTAATAGCTTCACATAATTTTAAATTTGAGTCGATTTTAAAATTTGAGTTATATTATTATGATAAATTCAGACGTTTTTCACTGTTTTACATTATTCAAATTATCAATACATTTCCTTCTGCACGCGAATACACTTTACATCAACCCTAGTTTTTCCACAAACAGCTACATACTGTTGTACGTTGTTTAATGTGCTTCATTCTGCTTGAGCTCCTTGATACGAGTCTGTATAGTACAAATATCTCTTGAGGTGTAATACAAACATGGCTCTTGTAGTTATACAAACAAGTAACTTACAAAAAAAAATGATTGAACTGTTACAAACATGATGTAAAATTACAAATAAATTCTAGCATTTTTTTTTTTAAGTGTACAACCTGATTATCACCGAGCACGTATGACTTTGTGTGAGGAACTGACTGCACGGCAGCTTGCGTATTGATGACGAGTGGTGTTCAGCAACGAATCACAGCTCTACATAGATACAGACGACCACCGAAATGGAGTCTGGAGACGTGGCTAGCGCCGTGATCCACAACTCATTGTGTAGCTACACACCTCCTTATCGAGGATTTAATTTTGCCGTATTCCTTGAAAACATTTACGGATTTTTACCAAAGTTTGCAAAACCACAGAAGGTTATAAAAAGTTACATGATTTAAATAGGACCATACATTTATTTTCTAAAAGACGGCCGTATTAGTATATAGCTATGTTTGGCACGCTTATAAAAAAATTTAATTAAATGCAATACATAATTTTATTCTGATAGTATCTATTAGAAACATACAAAACAGAAACTCCTGTTAGGCAAATATTATAATAATCCGTTGTAAAAAAATTAAGTTTTATGCCGTATCTCGGAAACCAATCAACCGATTTCCATTAAATTTTTCACGTAAGTGACATTATGGTAGGCCATGTAAACATGTGCGTTTTATAGTGGCTCAGGCCCTTACTTTAGACATGATGGCCGTGTATATATTTCATGTAAGTAAACCGTGTTGTTCAAACTACAAGAGTGATAATATCCGAAGTTAAGGCTCTGAATCCTACCTTCATGATGCAGTTGATTGCACGCTTGCTTAATTATACGAATTTTTCTGAATTAGAATACTGGGTAAGGCACTTGTGTATTTTAATTGTCTTGGTACTGTTTCGCATGCTTCTGGTTTCAGCTCTAAACATATTGCTGTCAATGAGACGTCAAAGTTGTCGCTCAGCTACAGTTAGGTCCGTGATGGACAACATATGAGCGAGCGTAAAGTAACTGGCTGGCGTTATGTCGGTTGGGTACACATGCTGATGCATTCGTCGCGGACTGATACATTTACATTAAGAGGTCTACGCCTGCAGATTTATATTAATGCAGCAGTTGTGCCTATATAAAGGGAGGCGTCGTGATGATCGATTTAAGATAGACATACATACAAAAATATATTATAAGTAGTCCAGGGATTGAACAGTCTTTAGTGGGAGAGTGCATACATCAAGACAGAAATTCGATGTCTTACAAGCCTATGTCTCCAAAGGAAAGTAGACTAATAACAAAAATTATGAATTAAACAATTATAAGAAGAAGCTTCCTTGAAAATTGTGATATTAAGTTATAACTTATAAAATATATATGCTTACTACATCTGATAAAACAAATTCATGATATCTCGAATCCATCTGTGATATTTGTTGAAATATTTTAGGTTATATATACTTGTCTTAAAAATTAATCACTGGCGGGATGTTACGTAACTAACCGAATTAAAACCGTATTGTTTTAATATTTGCTTCTGACTTCTCGCAAAATTTTCACCTTAGACAATAATTTTGAAAATGGCAGTAATTTTGTTAATTAAAATTTACAGAAACCTTTTTAGGTAGTTTGATGGCGCACTGTTTTAAGATTTTCGTGCGATGGTGATGGCAATAATTTATTTCTTGTTTTCTTAATAAAGCGTAAAAGTACAACCACCTTACATTAAATTATATTTCATTCCATAAGTTGGATAAAAAAAAGTGCTTCCCTTTTTTATTTCTAAAAATACATAAATTTGAAATTTTATTATATGAAATATTTGTTTCAATGATGCGTACTTTTCGTAGTAACGTTATTTCTCTTTGGATTATAGCCTGTTTTTATTCTCTCATTTACGTAAGTTACACAGTAATAAGCGTTTTACTAAATATTCGGAACTACCTCCTATATTTTCAACTGTAATTTTAAGCATATGCGTTATTACGTTTGCTTGTCCTGCGAGGTTTAAACATTCTATATCTGCTAATTCGTCTGAAGTATTGTAGCTGAGGAAATGTTTTCATTCGTTTTGCGTATGATAAAAACATATATATTCAATAAGATCATTCTTAGGCAGCACATACTATTCTTGCGAACCGGCACAGAACTCTGTACAATTATGTTTGCCAACTTATTAAAGTGCCCACTCCAGTTTTTATTCTGGATAAATATTAACAATAGCCAAAACAGCATAAAGTATGGATGTGTTTTATGTGTTTCGCATACCCGCGTCATTTTGAATAAATTCTTTTGGTTTAAAAGGCAATGGTAAGACGGAAGATTAACATATACAATCATTTACCGGAATTTCTTATTTCTCGGTTCTGAAAGAGTTATATTTGCGGCCCAGGAGAACGGTTGCTGTTAGAGATTTTCAGGAACGAATAAAGTATGCACTTTATCGACCAAACCGAGTGGAATTTTTTTTCTCTGGCGTCACGTTGAAAGGAATGTCTGTTCTCTGGTTAGTTCAATAGATCCTAATGTAGAACGCAAGAAAGGATTCCTTATTTCTTTTCTTTGGGTCTGAGTACTTCCTATTCTGGCGATTATAGGAACATCGGTGGACGCCGGCCTTTTAAATATTCCTCCATTCTTCATTATAAAACTAGGAAAGAAAAAAACTAACACTGACATTCTTGTACTATTTGCCGAAAATAAATATGATTTTAAAAGAGCCAGAACACTTCTCTGAGACAGACGCTCAACTTGGTTCCACTAGTTTCCTTCCTCATCTCCAGCGCAGGTTAGTGGTAAGTTTGGTTGGATATAATTGCGAAATATTGGTTCTTTGAAATTGGGTATGGGGGTTGAATTAAACCGCTGATTTACATATGCATACCCAACTGTTTTTCGTCTGTCTGTCACAATATAAACTGTATGTTCCTATTCATAATCCAGTATAAATCGAAAGTTTATTCACACCTTCTGTAAACAAGACACTGTCATCTCTACCCTGGCCACATGAAACTCAGTCACTTTGTTTATTGATAACAATTTTAATTGGAATAAACATATATGGTATGTGTGACAACAATAACTTCTTTAACATTCTGAATAAGGAATATAGAGTCAAATGTTTTCCAGAAACAGTTATTAGTATGTACTGTACTAATATCTATTCCATCATAAAATAAGAGACTACCTTTTGGTTCTTTCCTCTAATTGGATTATATTATTTGCCATGCTACCAAACTGAAGAATACTCTTTAATTTGAAAAGTTCTGACTCTTGTTAACCTGCCATTCCTAGTCTAAATGTAATGACTGTTCTATCTACATATATCTATTGTATAATTATCCATGCTGTTGAAAGTATGCACAATGTAAAAAATCTGATGTGCAAATGCGTCTAGCCAAAAATTCTATAAAAGTTTTTTTTTCCTTTTCATAATACTAGAAAATATTAAAATAATAAATATGTTATAGGATCTATATTAATGAATTAATTATAGGAACTTTTAATAAATATTATTGAAACCAACTAACTCACTGTTGTTAGAAAATATCTAAACCGTTATTATTAAATTTTTTACATTACTATGTTGAGCTTAAAAAAAACTGTATTATTTCTTATCGTTATTATGTACTAATTATCAATTTTGATTTTTATCATATTTTTTTTTACATTTTTTATAATACTCTAATGTTTTATGCTGTATAGCATATTTGAACTGTAATTACTGTTTTGACATACAAGAAATCTTTTTCAGTAGGTACTATTTATTTCGGATGCTAAATTAATTAATGAATGTTTCGAAGTAGGCAGGCAATACATCATAAGATAAATGTATTAATACATGAATATGCATAATTGTAGTTATCAATTTCATTAACGGGGAGATACGAAAGGGACTTCATCGGCCCTAGTTTATAGGAAATAAACTTTACAAACAAGATTCCATTTGCTATGATAAGTAAGAGACGCCCCAGTATTTATATTAAACGGGTGGAATGAATACTAAAAGAACATATGTGAAGAGCTTCCTCCAAAACAACTAAAAAATTTAGTTTCTCTAAACATTTTAAGTTATAATTGTATGTCTGACCACATTTAATTTTACTGAATTGTGTTAACGGTTCTTCATAAACTAAAATTAATATAATTACCTATAATAAAATTTTGTAGTTTGAAAATGCTGATATATATTCGTAGTTACCATATCTTAAATCCCTCTAAAAATATTCTGGTTTAATGTGTTTATTAGTGGGAAACCTGGTATACTGCATAGAATTTACCTAAAAAAGAACACTGAACGATAATTTAATAATGTGGAAAACAACTCCAATCATCGGTTTTGCTGCAGATAAATTTTAGACTAACTTTTACTTTTTTTCTTTCTGAAACCCTCTTTTTTAAACAGAAAGAAATTTTTGTTGTAGGCTGTACATATTAGATGTGCACTTTTGAAAATACAATTTGAAAAAATAAAGTCACTTCCCTTATCTTATATATGCTACCCTACACTCCGGCGTGCAATCTCACAGTTAAGGCGGCAGTGAAATAAGTAAAACTGATAGAAAACATGCCGTATTGCGAGTGTAATAACTGAGATGTCAAATTAATTTTTGTGCAATACACGTAATAGATTTTCAAATTTCATATAAGTAATGAATACTATGAAGACTTCTTAAAATAGTGCTTCACTTTATTGACTCATGAATATAATATTTATACACATAGCACTTTATATTTTACATACTGCGGAATATCAAAAAGTGAGAAATATATGATTTATGATGGACTTTCAGAAGTGCGCATCTAATCACCATCTACCTATAAAACTTTAAGTAATATCGAATATGTGTATTTATTATAAGGTAATTATTATTATAAAAAAATGTTTTTTCTTGATGTGTAGAGGAGTGGTAAAAGCGCTAGGGCGAACTAAATATTTGGTATGTAAAGAATTCTCCTTTTGTTGACAGCTAACAATGTGTGCTTCAAACAGCTCCATCACTGCCACACCTCCGAGATTTATGGACATATTATGCAAGGTAGCAGGTCTGGAGACTTTCAAAATATCAGTAATTCGAACGTGTATGAATAAAAGTACAGTGGTCTTAAAAAGGTCTGTATCGCGTTCATTGTACAGTATAATGATAACTGTAACACAAACTGTATTTTGGATTATTATGGTGTATAATTGGATGTATAGAATGCCGAAGTACGGGTTACTTCTCTGGTCTTCTATATCGCTGCCAACATCACTCCACATCGCGACCATGACTGGCCTGATAACAATGTTATGTAATAGTAAAAAGAGATGGGAAATATTACAGATGTTTTCAGATGTGTACAATAAATTGTTCCAAAACCATCAGGATTATGACAATTGTGTATCATACACATTTAGGAGAATTTTGACGTCCTTACTTACCTACGCGGTTCTTGAAGCTGCTTTTGAGATATACACAGTCCGATATGCGACTTGGGCTGTATTCATTTCCACCATCTGCTTCAATATTTACCACTTCATTATCCTTATTGTCGCACTGAACTTTACACACTGGGTCCTTCAAGTCAAACTGCGCTTATATGTTCTGAACAGGAAAATAATATTATTGAAACGGACACGTTCATTAAGTAATAAGAGAAATGGCAGCAACATGGTAAGTACTATATCATGTCTCTCTGAATTAACACTAATTCAAGAGCAACCAATTCTGTTTTTGGACACTATGTTGCAAAGAGACACAATTGTTGCTGCCAAAATATTTCACCTGAGAAAGGTTTATGAGAAAGTTTGTAGCTGCATCTTCTTAATAAATTATGCATATGGACTACAAATTTTGTCAGTTTTCATGTGCAGCCTTGTTATCTTTACTTGTGGTATTTATATAGGAATATTTATGGAGAGATATGCCGCTCTCACGAGAGATATATTAATTTTTAAATTTTCTTCTAGATCTATTTTCTCATTACTTGAAGGAGCAGTCATAATCTTATGCTGTCGAAACGCCCACTTGGAGGTCAGGAACACCCTGTCAATCATACAGGACTTGCTGCTAGAAGTGCCTGTCGATGGGGACTTGGCTGAACAACTGAAGATGTTTCAAGTCCAGATCTCCAGCAGAGATCTTTCGTTTAATGCAGGAGGTGTTTTTAAAATTGACTCATCCTTGTTTGTCTCCATGGCTATGTCCGCCTTATCGTATATTATTGTTCTTGTTCAAATGTCTCTAGCGAGTGTGCGTGACGCACCTTGAGTTGTATATATCTACATTGTCTGATAGGTGAATGTAGTTAATACCGGGAATAAAAGTTCCAAACATCTAATAATCCCAACATCAAACATCTAATAGCATATATGTGCAGCAGTATATAAAGGTGAGTTCTGGCTTAGACTATAACCTTTTTTATTATTATCCGTAAATAAAAAGAAGAACAACATCTGTTAAATGATGGAAGCCCCCAAAATAAAAGGGTTAACTTATAAAAACCCACCAAAATTTCAAAATCTAATCAGTTTCTTAAAAACCAAGCTATAATTAAATGTGATAAAATTATACTCAAAACATTTTAAACCAACAACAAATGAACGCTTAATTGTTGTTTCTAGATAAAACAAAACTCCATATCATGCCTTAAGTGTGCTTTCTTAATTATTAGGTAATATTAATCACAAAGTTTGTAACATTTTTCAATTAAAAATTTTAAGTGTTTTTATTCTATACTCAAAAATGCTTTTAAATAAATATTCCTAAATGTAAGCATTTTTTTTAATATTTGTTGTGGGTACCATTTGGTAATTATTCTAGTTCATCTATTTAATTACTCGTAGATTTAACACATGCAGTTTTATTAATTTATGTGAGTTATTTATTTTCTTTAGAATTACATTTATTTATATTTTTTATAAAAACATTATATGTGAAGTATGTTAAATTAAAATAAAATAGATAAATGTATAACATGTAATAGAGAAAGGTATATTAAAAAGTGTAAATATACAGGTTGACCCAGGAAGTAGTGTGAAGCCGAAGCAAAGAGGTAGAGGACCTTAAGACTTATCCGAAATACATCTATGTATATTAAGCGATAATCAATAGTTTAGTGGCTGTGAATTTCTGTGTTTTGGGTCTGACGAACAGTTCAACGAGAAATATTGGTATGTCCACATTATTAAATTTTATAGACCCTTGAATATTGGTTTTAAATTATCTGAATCAATGGATATACAGCATTTACGTTGATCTGTCTTAGAATGGAGCCCTGATAAGTATCGAAAAACTGAAAATATCGGAACGCTTCGTTAGCTCATAATATTTGGTGACGTTTAAATAAAACGTCCATATCAAAAGTTTTCCTTTCCTACTTCAAAAACGTCCTCGTTTTATCAGCTATGTACCCTGAAAATTTCATCTCACATCTTCTACGGCTTCAAACTAAGAAACTGATTTGAATTTCATAATGTGCGAAATTCTGATTTGTGAGAGTAAATGAGAATGTTATAAAAACTAAATAAAAAACTTTAGTAAATAGGTATATTACGATTTGCGAAACTTGTCTTGCAAGCATGTCAACCCAGTATCATTGTCTGTGATGACTGCATTAGAATTTACATGTGAGTTAGACGCAGAAAGGTACTGGTGTTTACCAGCCCTTGTTTGCAGTCAGTCACATGGTTACCATCTGCTATTACGGTTACAGCACTATTCCATTACTCCTTCGAAGACGTTGAAGTATGCAATTAAATTGAAATTTGTGTTAATCGTGGACAGGGAACCTCGCACAAAGCACTGAACTGGGAATTGCATAACAAATTGTCGTGGTGTAATAACAAGTGACTGTAAATTTCCAAGTTTATACAAGTATCTAATTTGCATGTGAGTGACCACAAAGTTTTTAACTCGTGACTACGCAGAAATGCATGAATTTAAGGTAATTCGAGGGGGAACGCTCTACATGATGCAAGACTCTGCAGGGAACATGTAGAACGTAGAGCTTGGCCTTAGCCTAAGCGGCTCCCTGACTGCCGAATGATTCATAAAGTTCATAATGCCTACATGGATGGTCACGTACCAGGGATTAGATCTGGTCGTATAGTCATTTTGTTTAAGAAACGGAGAGAGACCCATCGATGAGTGTCAGAATAATGATTCTCCGTACCGGCATCGCAAAATCAGGGGAACATCCCACACTCTAAACATTTGGATATCATCCGTACCATGTCAGACATATACAACCATTGTGACGAAAAGATTACGCCTGAAAAATGCAGTTTTATGAAGATGTGTTTTGAAGACAAGAGGACAACATGATGTTGTTCGGACAAATTTTGTGAACTGACGAGTAACTTTTTAAGCGCATCGAAGTATTTAATGTCCATGACTACCATTCATGGAGTATCGGAAACCCACACTTGACATGAGGATTCAATTTTCAAGAACAGTTCAGTGTTAATATGTGGCGTGGCATACTATACGGCCAGCTAATAAGTCCATATAACTACCAGATCGCTAGAACGGCGAATTCTATTTGCAATTTGTAACTAACGATCTGCCTGGACAGCTATAGGATGTTTATTTTGGTGGCGCGCAGAAGCATGACATTACAAAATTATGGTGCACTGTATCACTACGCCTTGTGCGTAAAGGATTAGCTAAACCAGAGGTTTCCAAAAAAAATGGATTGAGTGTGCCAGAACCGTTGCCTGGCCTCCAAGGTCCCCCGACATGACCCTGATTGATATCGTTTTGTGAGAATATTTCTAAGAGCCTCTTTACACCACAGAATGCCACAGTTTGGAGTAGCTAACAAGAAAACTGCAAGACGCTGAATTAACTATCAAAAACAATTAATGTCGATGTTACGCCTGGTAGAAAATTTCTTCCGGCAATGCCGCATTTGTATTAATCAAAAGGATGATCATTTTGAAAATTGTTTGTTATTTTTTCCCAATAAACGCTCGTTTAATCCGCTGTAATATACTTTATCATATTTTTCTTAGTCTCACAAATTAGGATTATGTTCATATTGCAATTCGGATCATTCTTTGGATTAAGACACTAGATGATTTATATTACAACTTGCGAACCGGCCCAGCTTCGCCCGGGTACAATTGAGTTTTACAGTGATATACTAATAAATAAATTGGGAAAATACATTTCATTCATTAACGTGAAATCAGATTTCTAAAATTATTATATGTTGACCTAGGTTTTAAATTGATTACGGCATCCCAAAGGAAGGAAAATGTTTTTACCCGATAGCTAAGAATTAGTGTATTGTTTTTGTAGTGTATCTGTGCAACTACCACATAGTTACCACATTTCCGCTTTCCAGCGTCGATTTATGAAAATCAAAACGTGAGTTTCAACAAGTTATAGCTTTAGAAAATAAAGAGAAAAGGTAATAGATACCCAAAATAATAAATGGGAAAAATTTGAAAAATTAATTAACGAATGTAATATTAATGACGTACCTCTTTTAATGAAAATTTAGTTGCAGTTTATGTGATTATTGAACGATACATTTTAGAAATATCTACAGTAGTAATATATTTTCTTCATTTTAAATGGTAAAACCAAAATATAAATAACATAAAGAATTAGTGTTTTGGGATACCATTTCCTTTATAGATAAGATTGCACTAGTGAAATGTACTCTGATATGAAATAAATGATAATTGGATTATTTACAAACCATTATTTAAAATACAAAATAACATGTATCAACAACTAATTTATGTTATTTGAAAAATTAGAAAATAATAAATTAGTAAATAATAACAAAACATGTTGGGTTAGGTGCTTAAGCGAAAGCTACTAAACTTTAAGTAAAATGTCTAAAAGTTTTTAAAAAACCTCTTACTAAAATAAAAAATTATTTAATGGTTATAAAAATATATTTTGTAGAAAACAAATATATGAAACAAAAATATATTTATTGATATCTTATAAACGTAAAGTTTATAGAGTTCAAATAAATAAAATAGCTTAAGTTGTAAAAATGACAAAAAAAATTTTCAGTAAAAATTATTTATACAGTACCTCACTTATTACAATCATCAAGAAAATAGAAATTTTAAAAATTACGTTTACATAATGAAATTAAGTGTTGCTTATATTTTTTCAACTAAAATAAACATACCTACTAAATCCAAACCTAATGAAAATCTGGATCATAAGTTTAATTTCTACAAGATGTATAGAATTTTAAGTAACTTAAAAAATAACAGTTTTACTGACATGTTCATTTTAATTATATTATCATTATTTAAATAATGATAAAGCTAATAATAAATTTTGATTTTATATTAATTTGAACTGTCTTTCAATTCTACAAATAAAATTGTTTACATCCAAACACTCATTTTTTCTATCAGAAGATTTATATAAATTTATTGTAAATTGTAAGGTTTATAGCTAATGGTATTGCATTTTTGGATAACAATTCCTTTGTTTTTCTCATTAGCATAAATGTGCTGCTATTTATACTTAGTGAATTATAAATGGTTATAAATATAATTTATTCATCATTATAATCACATTTAATATCATTAATAAGTTTTATCTTTAATTCTGAACAATTACCTGATCATATAACTGCAGTAAGTAGTTTGTTCCAGGTTAAAACATTATAATTCCTTTTAACATATTTTATAAATTTAATCTAATCTGATAACATTGAATCAATATTATTAAGAGCGATATCATTTGGAATGTCTGTGTAGTAATTATTTTACCTTTTAGCAAAATCATAAAACTTACAATTTTAGTATATCATTTGACTAATTTTTAACTACTTTTTAAAGTAACGGAAATTTCCTTTTTTACCTTTTTCAGTCAAAATAGATTATTAAGCAAAAATGTTTTTATAATAGAAAGAAATTGTTTTAATTTATTTTTCAAACCACCAGAGTTAATGCAAGCATTTAAATAATCAAATTATTTATTTCTTTACATTGATTTTTATGATTTTTCCTTATTATTATTTCAAAGTTTTCAATCCTTTTCAAACACAACTATTTAAATTATATATAGTTCATAAACATTTTTGCAATAACCATTAATACCTGATATGTTATTAATAATTCTAGTATCTTTACAAATAAATATCTTCCAATTATCAATTTATTCCTTTCTTGATAAATACCTATTATTAAAAAAAATTAATAATTATGATTACTTACATTTTTGTAAATAAATCTAAAACTGTTAGCTAATTGAAACAAATTTTTGAATTCATAAGTGATTATAATAAATTAGCGCAGCCGAGGCTGCTATAAATGCTACTAAATAATTTTTTCAAAATAATTTGATAATTTTTCAGTAATATTCAGACCAAATTAATTCAAATTAAATGATCATTAGTTCTTTTACAATTACAAAGCCAATAAGTAACAAGTTTCAACAAAATATTTCAATTTATTAATTATCTTTAATTTTTTATAAATTACATTAAGAAATATAACAATCATATAAATATGTCCATTTTTTAGTTTAATTTTTTCAAATAATTTTTAAAACCATTTATTGATAATGCATTATATTTAATTATTTTTAATTCTTTCATTTAATATTTAAATAAATTTCAAGCGACAGAATATAATTTAATTAAACTGCTAAGTTATGTAGATCTTCTTATTCGAATAGTTCTTCATTTTAAATTTTTTTCCAACGGAATAATATATGGATTTTTATCCATCTTAAGTGCACTTGTAACTAAAATGTGTATATCCAACTTATTTTCATTACATTCGAGTTTCAGAAAACTATAGTTTCTTATGCTTGTAATGAAAGCAAGTTTAATTATTTGCAATATTGTGATTTTTACATTTACTTAAAATTTTAATTTTTGTTAGAAATTTACCTTTTAAAGTTAATTTTTTACCCAATTTTTGTAATACCTTATCAGCCTTATGTCTTATATTCAAATATGTATTACCTATAGTTGCAATATCATGACATTTACAAGCTTCATATGAGAGATTATTTCCTTTATCTATGCCGACTAATCTTTCATATACCCTGGTAAATCCATTTGATGAAATTTTAAATTAATTAAATCCAAATTAATTATTAACTTTTCATGACATTCCCAATTCCAAAATTATTGGAAAAAAAATAAGCACACTAATGAAATATGGAACTAATTGATTACTACAATTTACAATATATGAAATAGGATTATTTAATCCCTTTTAACATACCGACTTTTCTTAATGTTAATTTTAATTTCTGCCCTTTTCTTTACTGTGTTGAACCTGCATTCTATCAATTAATTATATTTTTTCATTTACCCAAATACGTTCTTTAGGAATAATTTTTTAAATTCTATTTTGTCGCCAACAGTGGTTGAAGCAGCTCTTGGAATAATCCCAATTCTTTCGGAAGTGTATGATAGAGCTTTATATTCTATATTTTAATGTAAAATAGTTTAAATTATAAATTTATGTTTATCACTTATTAATTATATATAATTTAATTTTCTTAGTATTTGCTCATAATTTTTTTATGTACCATCTGAATAATTATTTAAATCATTATTATAAAATAATATCATGGATCATTACAACTTCTTCATAGATTTATTTTTGCGTAAGTAATTTTATAGGTGCATCAGTTATTTACATTTTTATTATATCCTAATTATATTAATCTGTATTTAAATAATTAATTATATACTTATGTCAATCACATTAATTGTCAAATGTGTTATTATATATACTATTCAAATAAAGATACATGCTTTCACCGAGATTAATTGATTTATATTTGTTGTTAGTTCTGCTACAGTAATTCATCATAATCATCTGTAAATATTTTTTTTGAAATGAAGATTCTCCTTGCATTTTTTGATAAACTAAATTTGAACTACAACAGTAACTATATGTGCTGTAAAATTTTTTTTATCTTAATTTACTATTCAAATTTTTTCCTTATTTCTGAAGTTTATTATTTTATTGTAAAGTCTTTAAATTTATTTATTAAATTTATTATTTTATTATTATTTTCATAATTTTTCATTATTTTATGCGCAGTTAAATTAAATCTGTGTATTTTTCTGGATTAGAAGTATTTTTTAAATATATTTATGTAGATTGAATACGAAATAAATTATAAAAAATGAAAACCTTAGAAATGCAAGCATTTCCACCACCTTATAAGTGAAGTATTTCGATTTTTTTATTTTGTATTTGGATATAAATATTTTGGACTTAGATATGTAAATGCTGATACTGTTTATACAAAATTCCTAAATATAATTGTAATTTCAAATTTTTCTTATTATATTTTTAGTAATTGAATATGCTAAAATTATTAAATATGTAGATATTTATCACATTTCTTCAACTATAGTCATTACTTTTTTTACGATCTCAAAATAAAATAAGAAACGAGCTATTATAGTAAGAAATATGCCATTTAAGTATTGCTTAGGAGACACCTAACAAAATTATATATATAAAACATTAATTTTTATTCGAAAAATAATGAAATATACTGGAAACAAAATAACAAATTAATTTTTTTAAAGGTTTTCTTCACATGATAATAAATTGTTAATATATTTATCCATCCACCAATGCTATTGCTGCTGACGAAATCCGTGCCGCTGTAAATAATTTTGTTATTTAAGAATTAGAAATATTTTAACATATTTGTAAATATGTTGCAAGTCTCTTACTCCTGAAATTAAAAATAAAAATATGTAAAAATTGTATATTTCTTATTAAATTAAAATATACAAAAATTTCAAGAACAAGTTTTTAAAGATACAAATATGTTAAGTTTTAATATCAAATATATATTTAACAATATTTATTATGATATATGTAGATTGGTTATTATAGGATTTAAAATTAATCTTAACCAATTAAAAAAATTAAATTAAATTTTTGATTATATTAATTAAAGAAATACTTAATTTAAAAAGGTAGAAATTGTATGTTTCTTAAATGGTTTTTAATTTAAAATTTAATAACTAATCTTTTTATGAAATTTATCTATATAACGGTGGTTTTTGAAATTCTAACACCCAAACACTAACAAATTATAGAAATAAAGATCTTTGATTTAGACTAATATAAAATATTATTGATGATAATTTTTTTTTGAAGGATTCTTAAATTTATTCAGTCGTTCGTATAGATAAGCCATGATTGGATGAATTGAAAATACTATATCATAATGCGTATATTTGAATAATGTAGTTGCAACTAATACAATATGTAATGTTCTTTTACTAACAAAAAAAATCTAACTCATAACTATATTTATGAAAGAATCACTAAGGAAGTCTATAAACATTTTCATTAAAAAACGAAATAAATAATTCAGTAAAACATATCGATACATTAAATAAAAAACCAAAAGTATGCAAAAATCATCAATTATAATAATCAATAATTTTTTTATAAAAGTTTATTTTATTTTAGATTTTTTTATTAAAATAATTTTACATATACAATTTAAGATTATTGGTACAAAAAATATCATTTACAAAATTTAAATGAGAAAGTTATTAGCTTTGATATGCAGATTATTAAAAAATAAGAAAAAAATTAATCGATATTAAGAATTCTCTGGCAAAGAAAGAAATATTAAAATTTAATCGTCTAATTTTAATAATCTCATTATGTTAAGATACTTATTTTGAAACTTTACATTTAACTCAAGGTGGTAATTCAGCTTTCATTATTCTCGAGGTTGTTGATATTCTAACATATTCTTAGCTTCTAAATATGTATGCAACATATAAACAAATATAGCGTATGCAAGCTCTCCTATTTACTACAAGCAATTTTTAAAAAATATTTTAAGCACTTTTCCACGTTCTGCAAAAATACTTTTGGCTCTCTCATTTTAATGCAATGCGTGGTTTTTTATCTGAAAGAGTGAAATTATTCTGGATAATACACTTAATTCAATGAAGCTGATAATTGCTTTAAAATATAATAAAAAATACTTGTGAAAAAATTACTGTGAAATTGTACCTACAACAAAATGTTTAAATACATTGACATACCTCTTGCTGTACAAGAAATGTAAACAATTGGCGTATAGTATCAAATGTAGTAGCGTAGAAAACTGGAACCTGAGAAGATATCTGAATGTTTTTGTATCACCACAATAATACTTTGATGACGGCAATAAGTGTCTACCTTCCATTCTCTGGCCCGTGGCCGCAAGCCGCAGTATATTAACATTCACTGTATTATGAATATCCTCATCAAATATAATAATCGTCTTATAATATTTTACCGGCACATATGCAATATATTATGGTGTATGTATATAGACAAGTTCCTCATAATTACCCCAAAGGAACAAATTTAAGGAGTTGATGTTTGGCGATCTCGCAGGACTTGGTAAAGTGTCATCACATTCTATTCACCTACCAGGAAAAATTCTGTAGATTTAGTTTCAGAAGTGAACCGCATATTGCACCTGTGCATCTTTATAGTGGAACAACATGCAACGGCAAGCAGCTAGTGGCACATCTTCAACAATATCAATCAACAGATTTCTTAGGAACACATGATATAAAGCAGCCTTGACCGATACTATGATATAGGGTTACCAATACACATATCGTTTACAAAAGTAATAATTGTGCCTCCATATGCTTTTCTAGCACCATAAGGCATTATAGTTTTCTATATTTTAGTTAAAATATATAAATAACAGCGAAATATCCGCATCTTACAGACCGATGAGAACTAGTGTCGAAAAAGTAATTTCAAACCGTATATTGAAACTTACAATCTGTCAAATATACACGTGATCAATAAATTTTTTTATTAATTTGTTATTTTCAGGAAAGTGTGTATTAAATGTTGCATTTAATGTTTATTATTCTTAATATTATCGCAAAGAATGTACATGACTTGAAACATTATTTAATGTATAATTTAGCGAATAAAGCAATCACTAGGATGGTTAAAGACACCATGTTCAAATATTAGTTTGTGGAAATAACTGTAATCAAAAATATATTAGCTAACAATATCCAGAGTTGAACGCCATATAATCACTAGAGTGTTTACGTATATTGTGAAGTAGCGAATCTTGTATTTGTTGCAGGCGGTATTAGTCCTCTAATGAATAATTAGAGTGTGCGATATGTTTCCTTCTTATTTGTCTATAGTTTGTGTGACTTGTTAAGGCTCATGTTGTTGGTTATTATCTTGCTTGACACTTGCAAGCTGATGGGAGAAAATTTTTTTGTAAGGCACTGACTATGTAAGTCTTTTGTTCTTATGAACAACTGAGAGTTTTATACAGCTCTCACAAATCACATATTTTCTCTCAGTACGCATATGTTTTGTTACTGTTTAAACTGTTATTAGCTTAGGGACATTAAAAGTATATGTGTTGATCAAGAACTGAGAAAGGAACCATTTCCTGTATTTACAATTCTACTTTCACTAAAATGTATACAGAATTATGTTAAAATTTTACTAAATGTGTCCTTTGTGTCTGTGAATATCATAGTACATGTCAGCATCAATAAAATGTAATCAACTTTGTGTTTCAGTGCACCAATATATTTATAATGGAAGATTTAGTCTGAATGCTATATTTATTGTACTAGAAAATGAATGTTCTTCACATAGAAACAAATGTTTTTGTTTTATTTCTTAACCCATTCAAACCCAGTATATATCTACAACCCCGTGTAAGGCGCAATACAGGAAAATGTTTTGGCCAGCGCTGTACACTTAGACGCTTAATGCCCAATTCTATTTCTTGTAATGATTTGGTAAGCATGTTACTGCTATAATTTACAACTGCTGAATGAAAAGCCTGCAGGTCACTTTTACAGTACATTACAAAATATCTTATTTACTATAACTGCCAGTCTGCGTAGGGAAAGTGTTGTATGTGTTCATATATATTGAATATTTCCTATCTCTCACTTCACTAATGCTTCTCCTGGACTGATGCATTGGCGTCACAGCGCAGACTCAAAGTTCTGTCGCCACAATCGCCCTGTTTGCACGTTATTAAAACTCTAGATATCACGCTCTGCAAGTGAGAAGAACAAGGTCAGAGGAAGATAATGATCACGGAAGTAGAGTCATTGCTTTGCTACTGTACGAGATGATTAATTATGTAACCGTGTCTAAGTTTAAGTTTACGTATTCATTTGAAAGGGGAAAAATGTAACATTGAAATTGTTATTTTCTTTATCTTCGTTGGTAAAAAATATCTACGGGTTATTAACAAGTTTCTCAGACAAACAGCTATGCGAAGGACAAACACATACTATCTTTGCAAAGTATTTATGAATTATTTAAGACATTATATTATTATCTCGGGCTCAGTATGCTCTTAAAATTATATGTAATGTAAGTGAAGCAATCAGATAGATTTTAATCACATCTTCTATACTGGCGTGGTGCTGGCATAAACTATTGAGGAAATTATAATCATTTTTTTAAGAGTACTCCTCATCCTCCGTTTTAAAGATAAAAGTGTTGGATAATTAAGAAGCTACCTTACATTTAAGCAAATGTTTAATAAGATTCTACCAAATATACAAACAATACTGAACTGAACATTTCATATACCATCGCCTAAATATTGTACCTGCAAAGACTGCCGAACAGTTGAATAAGAACTACTTCCCGCAGCTCATGCTCAAAAGTTTTGTTCTTTATGTAAACGGCCACGAAAGCCTGCTATCTATCTACCAACTATAGTACATATTAAGTTTTTTGTGGAAGTCACCTTATGTAATATACCTGCCCAAGTGTTCAAGAGCTTATTTCAAAACGGCGGACTTCATGTTTCTTTCGAGACTTCTGCACACTTTTACTCTAACCTATAGACTCATGCAATTTTAAACCAACATACTGCAAATAAATTTCAATATTACTAAATTTTAATAAAACATACATTTAATTTTTGACGAGCGTTGCAAACATTTTCAGATGATTTCAGTAATTTTTTTTTCTGGGAACACAAAAAACAGGTAAAATTTTATTCTTTATATTAATTTTATCGCTGGGACATTAAAATTATAGGGTTAATCGCTATTTTATTGGAACATTTAAACGATTTAGTTTCGCATGTCAGGCAATTAACGTGCTTAAGAAATGCGTGAAATTTAGGGGCATTTTTCGTAAGTAAATAAAAAAAAATTTTAATTCAATTTAAAGACTGTGTGTAATTTTTTAGCCTATGGTACATTTTTAGTAATGTATTGTTTAGATCACAATAGAATTAACTAGAATAAAATTCATTTCATGTATAATATTTTTATCATGAGATTCTTTCGAACAGTTTTTACACCGACATACCTTTGGGAAACGTTTCATATTTTTTGGAATTATATTATAATAATAATTCAATTGAAATAATTTTAAAGAAAATTCCCCCAGTTTAATTAATTGCTTAAAACATAATACTATGATGTTTCAGCTATTGAGAAACTTCACTATACCACAATTGCACCAATATAACCAATAATCTTACATTTCGTAATCAATACTTACACATAATATAGAAAGCCTCTTGGGAGATTGTATGTTCCGAAATTTATTCCTTAACTTATACCAATTTTCGCCTGTTTCGCCTAAGCAATTATAGCTCTTGCATGTAGTTTCTTAACAGTAACCGTCACAAAGTATTGTATTGCAACCAGTCACGACATGTATGTGAGCCAGCTGCAGTCTTCTTTATTAAATACGCGAAATAACTGCGGTAGTTGTCACTGTTCCTGACTCTATATATGTAGGCATAAAAATTATTGCTTTAAGTTATGTCTAAATGGGGATTTATTTTCAATTTCTCCAGCATGGGGAATTGTGTAGATCTGAAGCTGTGGTGGACTACATTTGGCAGTCTTGAAGGTTACACTTATCTTTGGCGGAAATCTTCTGGTATTGTAGTGACGTCACATTCTGAGCCACTGTGTTGACGTCATGGTCCTGTGTCAACGGACAGCCTACTAAACTGGAATGCTTTAAATTCATACCAGGAAAATACAATTGGCTGGCTGGCCTCAGTTGCCCGCGGACATTGGCAGCTAGCGGGTAAGCATAAACATTCCGATGTTTTGTATCGACTGATATCATACATCAGCATGAGAAGATCGGGTGTGCCAACAAGTTAAAACATCTGGACGCAGGTGTAATATTTATAAATTGCCTCATGTCTTGTGGTGCAAGAGGTCAATGATCGTCAATATTAGTTGTTCTGTCTTCTGTGGGATGTCTGTTGTCGGCATAATATGGAATGAAGCTTACTAAGAACGCCGCATTGCAAGAGGAAACGTGAGTTATCTTACAGTTTCTTATCTTACATTATGGAAGTTTACCTTAATGGGATGTTTTAATTATAAATTATGCCCGGGAGTAACTAAAACCAAATTAATTTGTGATTGTAATAACCAAAATAGAATATTTTGTGCCAGTTGTTTGCGTCGTAAAAGTTCTAAAGTTCGAAATATTTTATAATATAACATTTTTAAGTTGTGCACTCCTTCAGTATTCGTAATTAAAATGATAAAAACAAACGCGTTTTGCTGTTTCTACCGTCTATTTAGATACTACAATACGTTTTTTTTTACTGGAAACAAAAACTATAATGTTTGTAGACTTTCACCTTTGCTGATTCATTTCTAAGTTATGTATTTAATAACACTACAGTTGATTAACTTTCAGTATAGAGTAAAACTTTACATAAAACAGTTATTAATAATACAGTTACCAAAAGATTTTATGAACGCCTCAACGTCGTACTTCAGCTGTGTTTTGAGTTGGTTTGTGCCAAATAGTTTGTTTTAATTATTTTCGTGGAGCTAGAAATGCAAACACGTGGGTACCTGCTCACGCCTGGCTCACTTTATACCGTTTTTATATAAATAACTTACTGTCGTGGCAAAATTATTTAATAAATTGTCGACCCAGATAGGTGCGAGTAAATTATATTCTTTATCGAATTCACCGATTGGACGTTCTATTCTCTGGGAATTCGACAGTGCTGCCGCATGTAGAAACACTTTATGTTTCTTCGACTCATTATACTTGCCCTGCAGAAGCTTGTAAATACATCTGTTAAGCCCGAGATACACGAGGATAGTATTCCGAAGCCAGGATAGTAAGTTGTGCTAGTAAGCTAGCAAGCTAGTAACTCTGGCGTCGTGTATACAGAACTAGCTTTATTTCTGGGCTAGTAAGCTAGTGGGAAAGATAGTAAGCTAACGTCTCAAGCCAGGATAGTTTAATAGGATGGGGTTCTATTTTTTGAGCTAGTAGCGCCCCCCACCACTGATTTTCCTGTCCTGGCCTGTCTACCAGCTTCGTGTGGCCGGTGAAGCTAGTACCCGATCGGCTAGTGTGCAGTGACGACGCTTTTTGGTTTTCTGACCGCTGTGACCAGGTGTTACTTAATCATGCCGAAACTGAGTAACGATATTAATTTAAAGTTTGTACAATTGTACCGCGAGGAGGAATGTCTGTGGAACCCCACTATTCCATCTTACAAAGACAAGTGTATGCGTGATTCATCATTACAAAAAATTTGTGTCAAATTATTGACAATGGACATAGTGATTACTACCAAAGAGATAAAAGCTAAAATAAAAAATTTAAGAGCAACTTATTGTCAAGAATTGTCAAAAATTTAAAAATAAACCAGGTCTGTAGCAGGTTCTACAGAGGAGTATGGATCAAAATTAAATTGGTGCGAGGAAATGCACAGTTTTATTAAAAATGTGCCTATGAAAAGAAAAACAACGGTAAGTTGCATTGCATTTACTTATTTATTACTTACATTTACACTTAAAATGTATGCATTTGTAATACACAGTCGAGTTTATAAGTCTATGCTTATTATTTTCAACGTGGTTTATATAAATAGGATTGATTTACGGTCTTGATATCATTCTTGTTTGCCAAAGCACGGCACCGGCGTCGTTGTTGAAGTAGTTTTTAAAGGTTTCCCTTTTCTCGATTGCTGAAATCGAAGAATGGTTACTTCCTT
>NQII01004082.1:81337-99557 GCA_002778355.1 Clitarchus hookeri | reverse complement strand
GCCGCACGTCCCGTTTGACGGTCTCCGACTGAGGTCGACGTCGTGATGCATTCTCGATCCTCGACTGACTCCGACTGACTGACCGACTGCTCGATCCGCGATTGACTGACTGACTGACTCGTTCATCGCACTGGCTTCGTCCGGCTCCGACCCGGACGCCTCGCTTCAGGTCCCCCGACTGACTGATTCGACGTCCCTCAACTGACTGATCCATTGCTCCCCCCTTCACGTGGTTTTGTAGCGTCCATCACCATATTCAACTTCCCCTGTCTCTGCACGTGGTCCGGGGTGCTTGTCGTCCCCCCGGGTCATAAAACACATGGCTGCTGCTCGTGTGGTCCGCAGCCGTCCTGGCATCGTCGCTTGGTTCTGGCCTGGANCTGGTGGTGGGATCTCGGTGTCCCTTGGGCAGCTGCAAAATGCAGCTGTGTCCGCGCCCTGGTGCCTTCCGTTGTCTCCGGATGTCGTCTGCACGTGCAGGAACAGTTGCACGTGCAGAAACCTTTGGTAGCACGCCTTTGCAGCTGCGAGGCTACTGGCGTCACTCTCCCGGCACGTCCACAAAACCCTTAATCCTTATTAGGGTCGTCCGCCGGCGAGCTTTGCCAGAGCGTGTGTTCTGACGAATAAAATATAGGGACGCAGAATGCGTCAATATAAGCGTTTCAATTTTCTTTTCTCAACCAATTATGCAAAGCGCATGCTGCTAATACAACTTTGTTGACTGTATCTACATTACTTGCAATTGGTTTTTGAAATACACGAAATCGGCTTGACAATATTCTAAAGGTAATTTCCACTATGCGTCTGGCTCTGGATAGTCGGTAATTGAAAACTTTCTGTTCCAATGTTAAATTGTCACCTGGGTAGGGTTTCATAATGTATGGTTTTAATGGAAATGCGGCATCCGCAACAATCACTCCACCATTTGGTAAAAGATTATTCTCTAGTTTATTATATATGGAGAAATTTCTAAATACACTTCCATCAGATGACATTCCACAAGCTCCGACATCGATATATCGAAAGCAATAGTCATCATCCACTATTGCCATACGAACAATACTAAATATTTTTTTATAATTTAAATATAAACTTCCACTGTTGCCAGGAGCTATAATTTGTATATGCTTACCATCAATGGTACCGTAGCATAATGGAAAATTCCACCTGTTCCTAAATCCGTTTTCTATTTCTGACCATTCTTCGGTATTTGTTGGTATCTGTAAAAAAATGTATATTTATGATTACTAAGTTACTTTTTTTATTTTAGGACAGTCAAGAATCAGCAATAAATAAACAGCAAGACAACAGCGAAACCAACNCAATAAATAAACAGCAAGATAACAGCGAAACCAATATTGAAAGTTGCATTGATGACGGTGAAGATGTTCACACTTCAGAAGATTTTTCATCTCAGCCATCTACATCTTCATCAACTAATATGATGCAACCAGCAGTGAAAACATCGACATCTGCTAATAAATCACAGGGCAAAGTGCCAGCGACACCAGCTCCGAAGAAGAGAAAAATTGCGCAAGTGGCAACATTGGTTAATGAATTAAGGCTGATCAAGGATGATTTAAAAAGTACACCAGCGTGTGAGCCACAACAAAATGTGCATGGTATTTTTGGATCATATGTAGCTAGTCAACTCAAGATGTTTTCTACGGCACGGGCTATTAAGACTCGGGACGAAATCAATGCTATATTATCTCGTAGTCGAATGGAAGATTTAATAAATGATGGAAACACAATATTTTCATACTAGTCGCGTAGTCAAGACTCTTCAGACTCGCACACGACAAACAATATTTTATCAATGCCACTTCCATCAGGTGCCTCGAATTTAGCAACAACCGAATATCAAGCTAATTACCAACTACAAAATCCTTCTTCCCAAAATCTTCATGAGATTACTTTCCATTTTCCACTCCAGGACATCGAGAATCCTATTGCTGCAGCATTTACCAACGTATAATTTTTTATTCGATTATCTTACTACTTTACTACAAAAAATTTAATAAATAAAAAATAATAAGTTAATATAAAAAACCCTTATGTTTTCTTTCAATGCCTTGTATATTTCGACACATACTTCTGGTATAAATCTAGATATGGAACATGTTGAAACCCGATAAAAGTGACTGAGTCTACTGTAACTAATGCCGGACGAAAGAAAATCTAAAGTAATCTCCAATTTTACTCTTGCTGGTAACGCCTCTCTCATAACAGTATTCACTCGTTGTATTTTGGGCTTCATAAGACTCAACAGAATATCAAATTTTTTGGCATCATTCGCAGAATACCCTTGTACTCGCCTAGATCTTCATTGCGAAGTTCTTCTAGAAGTCATGCAGATGATCCATGTTCATTCCTTCTTAAAATCCATGGTTTTGTCAAAATACGTTTTTGTAACAAAACTTCTATTAATTCTTCTACTGCAAATTGGCATAGTTCCCGAAGTAACTGTTGTAATCGAATTGATTTTCTTTTACAAATGCTGTTCATTTTTTCCGCGGACCGAACGTATTGTTACACTGCAGGGATACTGGCTTCATTTCCTAGCATCATGTAAACCGCCCTAGCTTGTGCTAAGGCAAGCTAGTAGCTAGCTTCAAAGCCAGGCTAGAAGGCAAGCTACTAGCTTACTATCCTGGCTTCGGAATACTAGCCTCGTGTATCTCGGGCTTTAGCGCCGCTGCTGTTAATATTCCGACGTAGGTCAGTGGCAAGCCATGGCAGGAAAACACGCTGTCATTTGCTGGTTATATCGCAGAGGAATTCCAAATGAGGCACCCCACATTTTTAGCGAAACACAATTCTGGTTTACACACTTACACCGTTTGCTCACTTCGATAAATTTGGTCACAAAATCGACTTTAAAATAAATTAGATGATCACAATGTGTATCAGATTGTAGCTCGTTCAAAGACGTACATAAACATATTTTACAACTAAACGAAAACTAACCATTGTGTTAGGCTCTACAAACCTTACTCATATTCGAATATTTTCGCAAGTTTTAGTTTCTACCACAGTCAGAACCCAAAAAGGTGTCTTTCTAGGCGCTTCGTATGGGCAGTGGTTCTATCACAATTTCTAACACATCTCTAAGTATTATTTCGTCTAGCATGTTATAATTTTGTAAGGCGAAAGTATATAGTTTTTGTTATATTTGAATTGCAATTACCTGACTAAACTATAGAGTTAAAATAAGAATCGCATGCAAATGATACTTCGCTAATGAATTTTTCATTTATTGAAAGAAAGCTTTATTAATTTTAACGCACGCATGTTTTTAGTTACGAAATCATCATAATGGTTACCAATCCCATTGCGATCACCTACAATACTGAAATTCTTACCCATTCCTCGTCATGGAAAACAGATTATTATACAGCTCTAAACATCTAGTATCGGTACTTGAGATTGTTAATGCATTTAAAGGAATATTTCTTTGGAGTGGTTATGAAAAAGGTAATCAATAGTTTGTTTTTCTTGATGGTATCCGTGGTTACTGTTAACAAAGTCTACATTACCTCGTCTGCAAGGATTATACACATAATATGAAAGGTGACAGGATGGTGACTTATGAGGAATCAGTATTTCGAATATGTGGAGATAACATTATTCCTTGTGGAAATATATATACGATTGGCCTCCATTTTCATAATTGTTTTGATTCATACAATATTTAGAATTTTCAACATGCAGTCACGCGTTGGTGTAAAACTCAAAGACACAGTATTAACTTGGTCTTCCGCATCTCTGGGACCATCATTGCACTTCACCCCCTTAACAACTCTGGTCAACATATTCCCTTACAGCAAATACAGGAAGGATATGATACACATGTTCGTGAAGGTGCGCAATAAACTGTTCCGCAACTCTCAGGAATTTGTCTAGAATGCCTCTGACTTGTTACAAGGTTATCTTGACGAGATTTGGTCACTGCGCTGTGTTTCAGAGTGATTTTGAGAGATATAAAAAATGGTAAATACCTATAAGCTTCATGTACTTCAATATATATTACTTAACTAGCAAACCCGGCGAACTCCGTTTCGCCACCAGATGGCTTCGTTTTATGCAACATTTTGTTTGGTGATTAAAACATGAAGAAACATTTTTTTTATATTTGAAAAGGAAAAATTTTATTTCATTTCACAACAGTAATGAATTGAACTTCTCTAAGTAAATGAAAGTGAATCCAAAGTAAATACGTTTCATTGAAGTGCTCTTTGGTAAACCACATTTTTTGTTTTTTGGTCTGACGTTAACACAAACAAAGCGGATGGTTTCCCAACTCGTGAACACGCAACGTATAACTGCCCATGTGAAAAACAATGATTTTCTAAATTTATCCCGCAAACACTAAGCGATTGGCCTTGCGACTTGTTAATTGTCATTGCGAACGCAAGGCGAACTGGAAATTGCAATCGTTTGAAGTCAAACGGAAGATCAGTCGGAATCATTGGTATTCGAGGAATACATACATTTTCACCTGCGTACTTTCCGTTAATAATGGTTGCCTCAATCAAATTCGGCATAAGTCTTTTTACCGAAAGTCGAGTACCGTTGCAAAGTCGCGGTGGATTCAAATTACGCAATATCATAATAACTGTACCAACTTTGAGTTGCAAGTTATGTGGTGGAAATCCTGGTAACTCCAGAGAGTTCAAAAACTCCGTTGGATAATTTACTACATCATCGGGATCTCTTATGGAATCAACGGATTTGTATGTCACCAAATCGCCAGCAATTTTTGATTGAATGGTGAAATTCAGTGCGTGTACATCATTATTCTTTGCGGCAAGAATTGCTCGTTGACTTAACCAAGCATAATTCTGATAATTCTCACTAATGTTTGGGAAAACATTTTCAATAAGAGCTAATTGAGAGTCTACAAATCGGCAAAATTCGTTGGTAAGAGTAATTAATCCAGATGTCGCATCAACTGGGACTTTTCCATTTCCAACAGCTAACAATTGTTTGGAAAATTGTGCAGCACTTTGATCATTTTGAAGTTGAACTCTCATATTAGTGGTTAGCGATAATGTTTTTACGTTATTCCATAAAGGTGATGCCTTCAGGCAAGCATTCAATTCATCTGCAGGCGTTCCACGGGGAATTACTGGCAACGTCTGCCTGAAATCGCCTGCCAACAATATCATCAAGCCGCCAAAGATGTTGTTATTTCGCCGAAGATCCTTCAGTGTGAAGTTAAGTGCTTCAAGTGATTTCTTATGTGCCATTGTGCACTCATCCCAAACAATGAGCTTGCATTGCATCAACAATTTTCCCATTGCACTGGATCGGGAAATATTGCATGTTGGAATATCAATTGTGTTTAAATTGAGTGGCAACTTAAGCGCAGAATGTGCAGTACGACCGCCATCTAGAAGAGTCGCCGCAATTCCAGATGATGCTAACGCCAAAGCTATGTCACATCTTGATCGAATAGTGGCCAAAATAAATGAAATGACAAATGTTTTCCCTGTTCCTCCAGGTGCGTCCAGGAAGAATAGACCACCAGTATTATTGTCCACCGCTTGCATTAATGTTTCGTATACTTGTTTTTGCTGTTCATTCAGCAACGGCTCATTATTTCGAACGAATTCCTGCAATGAATCAACATTGTATTGCAGCTCTCGATTTAATTCTTGGTTGAATGCATCGTGCATCGATCGATTTGGCGCAATCATTCCTACTTCAATCAGTAGCTTGTTTGCAATAGTCAAGCATTGATCCTCAATCAGAATCAATCCTTCATTGTAGATTTCATCGGTTATTTGGATGTCAGGATTATTCGTTTGAATGCGCAAGCGATGCAAGATATCTTCACATATGTCGTCTTTGTATTTGTTCCATAACTGAATTGGTTGTGAAGGAAAACATGTGGTGATGATAATTGCGAACAGCGTTCGTATTTGGTACGCATTTGATGAAACAACTGAATCCGCAAGTGTTAAATCCCAATGAGAATCGTTCTCCAGCAAACCCAATAGTTGACATGCTTCTCGATATGTTTGGCATTGGTGGCCATTCACAGTTTTCAAATGCGCGAATGATTTTGGTCCACGTACATGTACCAACAGCAGTCGCAAATAAAAACATTCATCATTTCTAGGATGAACAGTATACATGCGACCTAGTGCATCAGTGGAAAACACCTGTGGCCAATCTGGAACTGGGGTTCCTTGTTTGCGACGTTGGAATTTCTTTGTTGATTGATTCCAAGTGTAATACTTGGGCATTTCAACGTACATCAGCGTCGCTGCGAATGGATCTGCTTCACATATTGCAAAGAAGCTAGTCAATGTTGTCGATGGTGGTCTCTCAGCTCGTTGTGCCGCATTAGCCTCAGTGAAGTAAACTCTTTGGCCATTTTCCAAATGCACTGCTAAATGTACAACTGTGGGATATCTTTCATGAATTTGAAATGACAATAATCGCCACAGTGCTTCATTAGTACTGACGTATCTGCCCATTTGGAAGTTGCTGATTTCGTCATTCGCATTTTCCGACGCAATACCAAACACAGCCATGTCGCTGCCTTTTGTGACGTACTTGCACAAATATTTGATTGATTTGGCCGAATGACAACTCTCAACGTTTGCATGTGTTTCGAAAATTCGTGATAGCAGCGGGCAATATGGTACAATGAATTCATTTCCGATCTCAATCTCTTGATTTTGAACTTTAACTTTGATAGTTCGACCATTATCTTCTTTTGAACGCCGACGATAAACTGGATATCCATCGTTCCCTGTGACTGTTTCAGCAACTAACGGTCGCGGATATCGTTTTGTGCACTTTCCATCAGCCATGCAAGGCGATAATGGATTTAATGCACCGCACGGTCCATGGACCATCTGTGTCGTCACAATGTCGTGTAGATGGGGATCAGTGACTGGATCAGGAATTTCAGCTGATATGATGTCATCCACTTCATTTGAATGTAATTTGTTCAGCAACCAAATTAGGATATGAGCATGCGGTAGTCCACGCTTCTGCCATTCCACCGAGTACATATAACAACGTGTGTCACCAAAAACTCGATACTTAGTAAGCACATCCATCATAACCTTGAGTTTTTGCTGAAATACTCTGGCGATTATGTCATGGCGATCTTGCGGTTTTTGGCCCGGTTCCAACTCACGTTCAATTTCCGTCCACTTCGGATTGCATGTGAACGTAATAAATAAATCCGGAGTTCCATAATTTCGCACGTACGTCATAGCGTCTTGAGCGTATTCGTGCATGTGGCGTGGGCTTCCGATATAAGATGATGGGAGAATCGTCAGACGTCCAATATTCTGAACATCACCATCTGAATGAATAGCATCACGCAAGTGTATATAGTCCTCAGATCGTAGCTTTGCCTGATTGAATCGGATGAACGCTAAACGTTCGGTCTCGACTTTGACATACATGTCGACAGCGAATTGCTGGAATAGCCGACGGCACTTCAGAATGACATTCTCCTCATGTGTACGAATCATCATACGATACGCATAGTAATTCATTGCGCTTAGATTTTTATTCGTTGATACGCCTGAAAATGCAAAATTAAATGAATTGTTAATGGAAACCAATAATAGCAATAATAGCAATAATAATAGCAATAATTAGTGTGTGAATATTGTACCTGTAATTGGATCGACCATCTTCGACGTGATGTCGTATCCGTCTTGCCCTTGCCAATAAATGATTGGATATTGTAACGCATCGTACAAACGATGTGTCTCGTTTACACGATGCATGATATTGCTTCTTCGCTGAACGACAATGTCTCGCGATTTAGTTGGATCGCCAACAATAATTGCAGCAACATCATTAACGGTGGGTGCATTGAATCTTCGCACATGTTCACCTGTTGGGGTACAATCCGCTCTTATGACAAATTTGTGCGTATCCGATGGCATTCGTTCCAATGCTGTTTTGAACATATTAACCACAGCATTATTAGCGTGAAAAAATGCTTGCAACTGTTCAATAATTCGTCTCTTTAACTGTTGTGTTCCCTGTATATTGCACCGCACATTCAGCTGATCCACCATCGACGAAATGAAATATATTTGCAGAAATTGATGCGGTTCATCTGGTGTTGGCACCATTGAACCATGCAAATGATATATTTGTCCTTGTATCTGTAATTGCAAACAAACATAGTAAGTTGTAAGTTGTAACATAGGTGTAACATAGGAGTGATTGGTTATGTGTGTTGTATCTTTTACCTTGCAAGTCGGCATGAAGCCGCCTTCTCGAATGATATTAGCTCCAAAGGAAGTCATGCGAAAGCAGTTATTGTATTCAAGGATGTGTTGAAGAAAATGGCTGGAATCGGGATCACTTCCATCGAACAATGGTTTCAGTGGCTGTGGTGGTGTAAGTAATGGATCCAGTTTGACTTTTCCACTTGCGCAGCACAATCCAGCCGTTTCTCTTTTGAACTTTAACGCATTGCAATATCGGCATATAGTCGTCATTGGTCCAATATCTAAATTTTCATCATCACTGTAGTTCGCAGTGGGATCATATTGGAATGCCAAGCGATTGTATGATGCCAATGATCTTCGTGTGCTCACGCGTTGTCTCAATCGGGCATTTTCTCTTATTATATTTTGTCTTTCTTCGCTTAAGTTCTGTGAATACACTTGTTGCTGGCTTGCATGTCTCGTGCGGCGGCCGATGTTCGCACGTCGTCCTCTAGGCATTTTGGACTATGGACAGAGTGGTGAATTTAACCTCAAATGCACGATCCACATAATTTACACAGTTCAACTTACCACCTTAAAGACAAATGCCTGCTGTTGAAATTGAATAAAAATTTGCACAATACACGTGATTGATTTGATGGTTTCCAATTGAAATGTTAGGAAACGAATAACTTATTTTTTTTACTTTTTTTTCACAATTGTTTGTCACATGAAAGTTTGTCACATCACTGAGCAGAGAACAATGAGTAGCTGTCAAACAATGTATCACTCACCGGCGCCATCTACTTGATTTGTAGTACATGCTATGTATCAGAGATGGCGCTGTATGTAAAAAAAGATTTTCCCGCTTTTCTGTTAAAATTTTTCCTGAATTTTCTTTGCTATAAACCTCACGGAGCCCGAGACCTTTCCAACGAATGCAAAACCGTGGAAATCGGTTCGTGCGTTCTGGAGTTATAGCGTCAGGAAGGAAAACCCGACTTATTTTTATATAGTAGATTTTACTTTTTTTCTTCTGTAGCTTCAAACAGTAGGCTCTTCATATAAAAATGCTCCGTTGAACAATAACAATTTTCATTCCAAAATAAACTACAATTTAGCGATAGCAGAGTTAGTGTGAATTTGGCAAATCATTTGACATTCATATCTGGGTATGAACACGTGGCTGTCTGTATGGACTACAGCTCATTCCGCAGTCAGAGATCATAATTCACAGAATCGTACAATCTGCAGTTAAATGTCTTCCATGTAAGAGAGATTAACGTGAAAGTATACATATAGGGTAAGGTTACCCAAGATGACTCTCTTAATTTTGAAAATTCGTATAATTTGATGTATGTATATTTGGGTATACCTAAGTTTTGACAAAGTATATCCCAATATGGGAAAAATTAATAAATGTATAACTCATCACTAAAATGTTATGTTATTTATATGTAAATTGTATTTAATTATTTTACAGTACGAAATGTTTTATAATAAACAAGTAAGGCCTACATGAAACAAGTTTTTATAAAAAAAATATGTTCTTATTAATAAATGTTTATAGGAATTATGTTTTCAACTGCACTTCTAGAATAATTAGTGTAGGTCTACGTATATCATATAGGTTCTAAATGCAAAATTGTTTACTAATTTATATCTTGAAAGTAGCCTACCTTTCCTAAACGAAAGGGTCTGCATAGGCTATGTGATAAGCAGTTACGAAGACACAATTAGGAAAATTACTTTCAAATAGAACAAAATAGCCAAACATGTTAGGATTATTAAATTCCAGATAATGCTACTGAAAAAATTAAATGAAGTAATAAAAAAATTTCGTCACACGTGAAAGAATAGAAATACAGTTCGTCACAAAAGCCGCATGATTCATGCGCCCATTCTTGCACATCTTTCATTTCAACCAGTCATCTATATAATCTTTGAATTGACCTTCACAAACTTTGCAGATGCTGTCACTCACGAATTATTTGCGCTGTTTCGTTAACTTTAATTGCAGGCTTGGTGTTAGCTACCGTGTTTTTTGGTACAGAAGAAAAGTTCTTCTTAACTGAGGGTTGATATTTCACTTCGGCTCGGAATTTCTGTATGGCAATTCGGTGAGAATGACGGCTGTGTTCATTCTCTTCCTGCGCTGGGTGTAAGACCTGTTACCAGATGCGACTAGCATCGAGCTAACTTGAAGGATTGAGGCTACTTTCGGCTTATGCCTAAGGTCGATGGCAGAGAGGATTTGGTCGGTAGGATAGAAAGCTGAACAACTGACTTTTTCTTCCTGTTCTAATGTATTCATGGACGAGAGATAGTGTGGACAGTTTAGCATACTGTAATAACACTTCAAGGAACTGCTGAACGGACGTCACCTGTCGACTGGTCCAAAGCTTTCGGTAGTGGCGAGGAAGCTGAATCCTCACGAATTCTCCGTCGTACACGAGAGGCTTCATTTCGTGAGTACGCATGTTTACGGACAAGTAGGCTTCCAGCGAATTGTTTCAACAAGTACGTAAACTTTCTACAAAAATATGCATTAAGAAAGTCATGAAAGTGCCTATCCCAATATTATGCTTCAAACAATTCGTTTTATGTGGTCGTACCTATATATCGGTTTACATAAAACTTCCAACTAGAATATCGCGGACGACAAGAACGCTATTACAATGGCAAAACTGCTGTTAATTAATCCCATTACTGAAATGAATATACACAGCTTCCCGGTGACTTTCAGAGCCATATCTAATTATTCAAGAACCACAACAGATTCAGTTCTGCAAATTCAAATATATTTTCCGAGATTCCTGAGATTGGAAATTTGATTCTCTATGTATACTCCTTTACACATAATGAATTCGGCAATTAGTGACCTAAATAGATTAGGAACAGGAACATAGTGACCTAAATAGATTAGGAACAGGAACAAATTGAATAATTTTCGTAGCATTGTAAGTGTCTCCCTGTATGCTATCATATGCCATACTCGAAGACTGGTGTTACAACCGCAGTGCATTAATATACTTTTGTAAGTCGTGGACCTTACTGTAAATAGTTGCGACTGCTTTGCTGTTTGACGCAACTGTTATACGAATATCGTTAACAGAATTTGTTTGAGCTGCTTGGTCTCATCGATTTCTGCAGTAGTTCAAGCATCTCGTGTTTAAAAATCTTTGTTGGCGAGTTTAAGATTGAACGAAACATGGTCACCGGAAAGTTCCTCTTAATTCAGTATTTCGCTGGCTGTCGGCGAAACGAAGACAACTGACACTCTACCTTCGAATAAACCTATTTCAACTATTTCTTAAGGCACCTAGCAAATTCCTTGTATGTATCTTCTAAGGCGGATATGAGTAATGGCCTCACCAAGTGAGTTATCTTAGTGAGGAAGGTATCCGGGAAATTCAAGTGTCGTGGCTCTATCATGCGATAGTTATCCAAGCCTGGACCGGGACTTCAGTTCTTTCATGAATTGGTAAACCAAGGTAACTCGAGTAGTGTCTCTGCATCAATACACCTGGGTTTAAGATATATGGAGTACGAGAGGTAAATTCTTGTTCATCCATCTTCCTGAGAGGTGGCAATGGGCGGGTATCTGCTCTGATGAGCGAACCGTCATATTTTACCAAGGAATAATCACTGGGCTTGAAGGTGAGTTCAGGGAAGACTTAATGGCGAATTTCTGGGTTCAGGCCTCAGGGCTCGTTCCCTGAAATTCACAGTGAAGTATTTCATGGAGATGGAAAGGACCTATGACTACCTTCCTCTAATACCCTAGGAAACTTAGGTAGTACCACGGCCGTCGAATAGACCCCACCTTGCTTTCTATAGATGTCTGATCCAGTGAGATTGGACTCGTTGTGGCAGTAACTCCACATGCTGGAAGAGAAATTGATGTCATCCCACCCAGAGAAGTAAGTATGCAGTGAGAAGCATACAGCTCCGGTACTGGCCTGAACAGTCAGCAGAGGATGGATAGTGCCTCGGCCGGACCACAGGTGCCTCTGTGTGTGAGGGTCTCATAGGATATGGGAGGGGAGCGTGGAGCATATAATTGAACCAGCTAGTGGCTCGAAACTGGTCACCTCCGCCATTATCTGAATGTTCTTTAGAACTCTCTTAGTATATCTCAATGCTTGTATACAAGGGCCTGCTGGCGCAGTGTGGTTATACTTCATAATGATGTCGGGCGCGGGCGTTATCTAGGTCTCCGTGTGGTGCCCCGGGAAAAGCTTATCCTGCGTGCCGATAATTCTCTCTCTGTTCTGACTTTGCGCCCTTTTTTTCGGCAATTTCTGCCCTAATTTCAAGTTTAAATGCAGCCTGATTAGTATTAATTTCGTCTTCGAATACGGTCTTATTAGACGCAATTTTACCTTTAATTGCACCCTGCCCTGCTTCCAACGCTAAAACAAGTTTCCTTTATATAATTGGCCTCTACTTAAGAAATTGCTGTGCAAGCGAACCCTTATATACGTTTACTGATGTCGTCTTTTTCCAGCTTAAAAGAGTGGATGAGGTGATATTGTCTGGCTTACGTAGCGATGGCGAACACGCTTCTAAACAATTTTCTGCAATCTCGTGGTGGTTGGTTAAATATAATACAATACTTAATACATATTATTTGTCCATAGCTTCAACGAAGAAGAACGATTTTCTCTCTGACTGTCAGAAATATTATTTCCTCAAATAACCAAAAGCACAAAAATAAAAAATTTGGGTAATTTGTTTTTTATTTTTTGATGGGCCTCATACGACGAATCCACAATATTCTTCTCTGTGATATAACAAAAGGAGCAAGATAAGTATTATTTGTAAATTTTTAGTTACAATTTTCGAAAATACAATGAATGTTAATTTCTGCTTAAGATCCGCTTTATGAATGGCGCCTGGCGCGCAATGGCAGTAAAAGGAATGATGATTTATGAATATATTTACGCTGTCTGAGTTAAAACAGGTGACGTGGAAATAACACATTTTTGATTCACGTGATGCTTGAGACCAATAGAAAATATAACGGTTCGCTCAAGAAACTTATCGCCCCGCAGTAAATTAAATCGAGCGATAAAAGCAAGTATCATGATGGAGGTACGAACATCTAAATTTTGACCTATAAGGATGTTATTATTATCCTAGGAAAACTCGTACGTGGTAACAATTTGTGTCTCTTCGCTTCTACAGAGCCTACATACCCATTGTGCCTTAGTAGCATAAGTAATTAAACATTATGATTATCTAATGTAATTTCAAAGAGTATAATACGACTCACGCATGAATAAAGAGGGATTTAAAGTCTCTTTAAATATAATTTCCAAATATATATCAAATATAACTTTCTGTAATATTTATTTATTAAATAAAAAGTTATATGAAATGCTTTTAGATGACATATAAACAACTAGGTTTGAAAACGTCATTTTTTATTTCTTGAACGTTTAAAAAGAAGCGATGCAGATACAGTAAGAAATTTTTCCGGGAGAGAAGGGATAAAATTTGAGTGTGAATATCGACATAATTTTTGTCATTGGATGACCAAAAAAGATCTATAATTAGTGGCAAATCTATACTCTGTTTTGTTGCTGAAGTTAAATTACAATGGTGTGGTAAAACAGAATTGGGATTTTGATTGGATCTCTCTTCCTTACAATGACATTGATATACTGATTGACATACGGTATTAAAGTTACAAGGATAAAACGTGTATTCGATTAAGATTAAGAGACTGAGAGTAAAATAATTTTAGATGGGGCTGCAACAAAATTTGCTTTCACCGAACCCTCTCTATATTTTTACACACTATATGCCGCAAACACATACAAAAACACATACAAAATGGACATTTTTGCGGCATTTATTACTGACAGTACGTTATTATTTATCAAAAGACGGCAAGTGGTGCAGATATGAATAACCCGGGTTAGCTATCGACCAAGCTGGGTGGGAGTGTTGCTTCAGTGATGACAAACTGACGAGATGGTCACTTCGATGTGAATTTTACGTCGCCCTACACGATGGCCAAATCCACTGTTGGCTTCTTACCTTTTAATAGAGTTTATTTATGATAAGGTTAAACAAACTGTGGCAGTCGTACTGCTGATTTTTTGCCTTTTATTTACGAAATCTTGGAGTGGCGAAGTACACTTTCTTGTAATGTTCAGTGAAAAGGAATTATACAGGAAGTAAACCATATCACTTCAGTTAGACAGAAGATCACCTTAGTTCAACACGTATAGATCTTGAATTATAAAACTGACTTTCAGTGTGTTATATAAATTATGTTTTTCTTCATATTGTGTATAAATGTCGTGTTTATCGGAAAGCCGGAACTATATTAATACAAATTATCCATATAGCTTTGCAATTTTATGTGGAATATGGGCCGTAATTTGTATGTTCTTTCAGTGAATACACTTTTGTTACCTGTTGAATCGGCCGGAATAAAATCTCTCGTCTGACATGTAGATTATGATGTCAGCTGTCTATCATTGACGTAGTATATGGTAGGATGAGTCATATAACCATTGGCTACTTATTTCGAAATTAAAAAGATACATTTTTCTATTAACTACCTGTTGCGAAACGGAAGCATATGGTGGAGATTTTTGTTACATTTTCTCCGGTTATTTCTTGTCCCTGAATCTGCTAACTAAATGAATGAATCAACTTGAATTTTTACTTAATTATACATATTATGTTCGCATTTTAGTGCAATCGCGTATTAGATAAGTATATCAAATGTATTTATGCGTACATTATGGAAAGTTAGGAAATAAAAAAATATATACACTCAAAACGAGAATAATAGCACTGAGATAAGACTCCTTATTTATGTGATTTGTTGTGTACAGGAAGTAGATAAAATTTTAAATAAACTTATAAATTGTATTAATAATGTTACTATGCACTAAATTTTAGATTAGGCTTATTCGATTCGTGGTGGATGTTTAAAAATAATTTTAAAGTTTGACGCAATCACTCAGTCCTTATGTTCTTATTAATATTACTGGTACTCACTAAGAGTGTGGTAGGTTTTGTAATAATTCTTGATTTTCTGAATCATTTGCATTCCTTTCCGAAATCTGAAACACAATGTGGCTAAGACAATAATGTTCAGTTGTTTGCATCACAAAGTCCGTAAGTAAATTGTCGTGACTGAGTGAGGCGACATGTCAAGTGAAGAGATTACGGCGGCTCTTAACAGCAAGGTCTTGTGAGTCAATGAAGAAAATTGAGGTGAGAATGGAGCAGCGCCAGAATAGTGCGGGGAAACAGGAGATCCCTGAGAAAACCCGCCTACTTGCGGCCTCGTCTGGCACGATTCCCAAAAGCGAAAACCCAGGAGTGACACGGCCCGTGATTAAACACGGTCCGCTATAGTGGGAGGCATGCAGGCTAACCGCTCAGCCCCCGCGGCCCTAATGAGGCCAGATGAAAAATATATTTTAAACTGATACCATAAAATTTAGAAAAGGGTTTAGACATGAAAACCGGATTTCATTTGTTTCCATTTCCTATTGTTCATGCAGAGCTCTCATTAGGTATAGTAAATTAAACGATTAAAAACCGCATTTAACTGTTACAGATATTTTAGATTATTTCTTGTAGGCCNATAGTAAATTAAACGATTAAAAACCGCATTTAACTGTTACAGATATTTTAGATTATTTCTTGTACTGTATGTAATCACGTTACATTTTATAATTTACTAGCTGTTTATTTGTGACAGCTAAATTTTATTTAGCACTGATTTAAAGTTTTTACAGTTAAATGCTAAATGTTATAACCTCAGAGATTTTATTTAGGTCTAATTATGATTGTGTCTTTCAGAATCTCTACAATAAACTTGTATGTATGTTAAATTGTATAGAGGATTTTTTATTTAATTGGCATAGTAACACGTGGTGTAATGCGTGATACTTGATGTATCTCTCTCGTAGTTGGTGCGACGTTTGAAGGGTTTAATAAGTGCGTAGTTAAAGAGGTGCTTAACCATCTTGTTTCTACCAGGCTGGTCGAGACCTACTGGGTCATCGTCCGAAAAGGAATTGTTAATTTTTCTTATTAATTTTTGCGGCGTACGTACCATGTATGCAGACTGCATAACGCAACGAAGCGAAGACGCTCTGCATACAACTTCAAGAATATAGTCTGCTCGCTCTACCTACGCCGTCTTGTAATGATATTACAGTTTGAACTATCGCAAGGTTGCATGTGGTATGACATGAACAGTATTAGCGAAGTACATTTCTGAGAGCCTTGTGGGATCTAGGCGAATGACCAGCGCAACCAGTGGAGGAGAGGAATGTAAGATGATGATGAAATTAAGTATTTTGTGAATTTCAATGCAGAGACGTCTATACTTGGTTTATGTTACGCTATATTCGATAATATAAAATATAAGTTGCTCTGTATAATTTGTCAACGGAGCCCGGCCAAGATCTCATCTGCTTCCCGGCTGAGTAGGTTTGAGTAAGAGAGTTAATATAATTTAATTTTAACAAGAAACTACGAAATCTTTAAAAGACCAAAATTTTTATTTTGAATTTAATAAGAAGAAATTTTACGAGACACCTAAATTTCTACTAACTGCTACGCTAAACAAAAAAAAAAATNTTTTGAATTTAATAAGAAGAAATTTTACGAGACACCTAAATTTCTACTAACTGCTACGCTAAACAAAAAAAAAAATATAAAATAGGTAATAAACTTTATTATATGTGCTCACCCCGTCAGAATTGAAAACTTTTTCTTTCAAATTTCATTTCACGTATTTATTGCAAGTCTCTGTGTGTATTTAATTTTTTGTAGCTAGTCGTAGTTTCCGATTCTGTTTCTTCAAAGTGATATGCATGTTGTCTCTAGCCTGCAGAGACTGNTTTTGAATTTAATAAGAAGAAATTTTACGAGACACCTAAATTTCTACTAACTGCTACGCTAAACAAAAAAAAAAATTATAAAATAGGTAATAAACTTTATTATATGTGCTCACCCCGTCAGAATTGAAAACTTTTTCTTTCAAATTTCATTTCACGTATTTATTGCAAGTCTCTGTGTGTATTAAATGTTTTGTAGCTAGTCGTAGTTTCCGATTCTGTTTCTTCAAAGTGATATGCATGTTGTCTCTAGCCTGCAGAGACTGATTGCAAATGATGTTCCTGAGTGTCCCATCCTTGGTAAGACATATCTAAATTGCCTGTAAAGTTATTGCTCTCCTGTGGAGCCAGGCGAGTTCAATCCCCAGTTCAGATTTTACTGTTAGTGTTGAACGTCAATTTCGTCTTAGACTAAAAAAATATTCTCATTGATGAACTCTCCCTTCCACACTACACACAGAGTCAGTCTTAGCTTGTGTGTACGATATTACACATACCTACATTACAGAAAATACTACATTATCGTATTTCTTACTTATGTGAGCTGTCAGATGTTTCAAATTAAATACATAGTCAATAAAACTATACGCATAAATATTTTGATAAAAAAAAATACTAACATTATTTTCTGAAATTGTCAAAAAGTTTTTAAATGTTGTCGTCTAGTTGCAATCAAGACCCACCTCAAAATTCACGTATCTAATTTCCCCATATATGTGTATATATATATATTGATATTGTGTGTGTGTGTGTGTGTTAACTACCAATTGAGCAAAATTTTCGCACAAAATATTTCTTTTCGGTTTAATTATCTTTTCACTGGTTGCGGGAATAAATTATTAAATGTTGTGAAGAATATTTTAGATTTCCCTAGGATACACAAGGTTACAAACAAGTCACACAAAAATTAACCAGTGTAGGTCTATAATACCATAAATATACATTATATGTATGGGATTTTTTTATAAAATAGCTTTTACAAATTAATTTGTTGCGAAACAATGTTAAAATGTACTTGGAACTAAGAAGTATAAAAACTATGACATTAAAATGTTTGTGTACACTTTGAAAAATCTTTGGAATCATATTTTTTGCAATAATATCAAGTAATTGAAATTAAAAGTTTATAGTTTTAAT
>NQII01004082.1:61346-81242 GCA_002778355.1 Clitarchus hookeri | reverse complement strand
GTGTATATATATATATATATATATATATATATATATATATGCAACTCAACTACGAGTATATACTTAGGCGTTGATTCACAAACTTTTGTTCAGATGTCAAATATTTCCTGCCTGTTCCTGAACACAATCCCTGACCTAAAACAAGATGTATATTTTAACATAATTTTTAAATTTACATAAATACCACCTTTTTATACGTGGCTTCGCCTTCGTGTACTTAACAAATCAGCTACTAATTTTAATTAGAGGAAGATAACTTTGTATATCACTTTCGTAGTTCTGCCTCATTTTCAACAGGTTTACCGGTTGCTAGGTGAGCTTGCTTTGGAAAATGCCACGCAGAGCTGCCCATGTGAGAAGCAGTCTCCCATCGTATCTCTCCCAGCCGCATCTATCCAAACAAATGTTGAGTGGGAAGTGCAGTCTCTTATGCGCGGTATGGAAACTGATTCCCCACGAGCACGTCAAATCGAGTTTCTGACTTCTATTATGTTTTTGTAACGCCTGCAATTGGAGCCTGGTGATTTTATAGTATTTTGGGCAGGTTGAATATTCGGATTAACGTATGTGCACCCAAAACTGTGCAGATGCCTGTGTGCTGATAGGCCAAGGAGATTTCAATGTTAATGAACTGCACGAGGTAATGGACTGCATTATTCTTTTTTGCACACTATATCAACAGATATGTACTCCACATCTACCTTTCAAACAAAATAAGAAATCTGTGCTAAAGTTTAATGTTACTATCGATAATGTTGGTCTAAATTCGCAACAATTTGTATGTCAGAATTTGAATTGAAAAAATCATGAACATCGCTTTCATAAATGTATGTGTAGGTGTATGTTTTTATTTATTTGTATACATATCTCTTAATCAGGTTTTCGCCATTTTAAACTGCATAAAAGGTTAAATTTAAAAACAGAACTCAATTTAACTTTTTCAGCAATTTATATTGGCAAACCTTTGACGCTATGGTAAAGTGATATCTTAACATTTTAATTAGCTATTCAACAATCCTGTTAAACACATTTCACATTTTTTCACCACACAGAGGCATTCAGTTTAAGAAACATCCACAAAACTAATTTATGTATTTATATAGGCAACATTTTGATAATAAGGACATTATAATAACTCTTTGTGCTCATAAGCCCTTGAGGAGTCCTCATAAACTTCTTTAACAGTTCTCACCCTCTTACGGGCTAAATTTCAAAAACAAATATTTTTTAGTGGGTGTCTGTACACTGCGTTGGTGACAGTGGGTGAATGAATATGTCAGTATTCTATTTGAAGTGACACTTAACTTCATATGTAGATATTTGTATGGATATTATTTATGCAAACAGTGCTGTCTATTCAAGATTTTCAAGAATATTTTTTGTTTTCTATCAGGCGAAAATGAACTCTTCAGCCATAAAATACACAACACCGTCTCCTACTATTCTACAAGCCTTACATAGACTAACAGCCCTGGTGACAGTAAACAAATGAGCAGTAAGAGGAAATGAAAATATATAACACTGCTCTATAAGATATAATTTTCACGTTTTGTATGCAGTGTTAATATGGTAATGATTCCAACAATATTTTATATTACTTCTAAGTAATGTTGGAACCATTAAACTTCGCAAGACGGAGTTTTTATTTGGTCATCTGAATAGTTCGTAACTTCATTGCACTTTGCCACCTTAGTTTGCGTTGAAGAATGTCCATCAACAACTACCGCAGGAGAAAAATAATGGCAATTTTCTTGGAAGTGGACAGAAAATCGGAGAATACAATTAGGAAGATGGAATGGTAGTCTTTTTAGTTTCCTTAAACCTTACAAAAGTATTAATAATCTGCTTGATTCTTCAAGCAGTTATTGAGGTAGGGATAGTATCTAGATCTTTTGGGTGTTTATACTCCGATGTCATGTTATTGTCATGACTGTTTCACTCAACTGCTCTCCCTGGGTTCTGCAGATTAGACTGCGGATCGCGATACGGAAAAAAACCAGTAATCAATAAAAGCAAATCTTAGAGCACTCAAAAAGTTGGTAGGAATTGAGCAAATATACATACACGTATTTGTGATTTAACTCTGCTTGTGATAAACCACAGTATGTAACACAATACACAGACAAACGCCACAGAACAAAGACAAACATACTCTGTGCAGTTATTATTTTTCATCTGTGTGAGATATATGAGAAGATGTGCAAATGCATCTTCTTGTTCAATGATGCATACGGTCATAAAATTACCTCAGTACATATGGTTAAACTTGCTGTCATCACAAATGATATACATATAGGACAATTTGGAAGAACGAACAACGTTTCATGACAGACTGGTTTTTCTTTATGTATCTCTCTCGTTCTACGCTCTATTTGTTTTAAACTGCGCCATCATCTCAAGATGCAAGGACGTCTGCATAGAGATCAAGAACACACTAGACGTCATACAAGATCTGCTACTAGAAGGGCCAATGGAGGGTGACTTGGCTGAACAACTTTATGTATTCTATTATCAGATCACCACAAGAGATCTCTTATTCAGTGCCAAAGGAATATTTAGAATTAATATTCTCTTGTTTCGATCCACAGCAAGGTCTGCCTTCTTGTTCTTGTGCAAATGTTGCTTACAAATACTAATGATATCTATGGATTTTAATTAAATGCTTTCAATTATATCACAATCAAGACCAATTTCTACTATATGATCAATTAATGTACAAATTTAGACTGCAAATATATTCTATTTGGCAAAGAATGCTGTGCTATTTTTTTGTGCACTCTACTTTATTTCATAATATACTATCAAATCGCTTGTAATGATTACTGGTATTAAAGTGGGGACTGATTTTATAACTTCTGGTGTAGTTCAATTATGAATTATTACCATTTTCTGGTATATTTATAGCATGTGTAATGAAAGATACATTACATTTCCTCTTTGTTTGCATTGTTTGCTTAAAAACGTTTGTCGTGAAGTAAGAGATTCCGTATTGTATTTTCCATTAAAATAATGTTTAAAAGTAAGTCCACTGTTGCTGAAAATGCTGAACATTATTACGTTTAAACTTATCTATTTATGACACATATTGAAATGATTTTAACATAAAATTTACTGATCATGACATTGTCACGTCTTTTATTTAAATAAACATCGTGTTCGAATTATGTTTTCCAGTACGTTTTGCATCGCCATAAAGATGTTTCAACTCTTTCTCCTGGTATTCATAAGTTATTTTTTTCATTAAAATAACTTAAGAAAGTGTATTTAATATGTGATTTTCAGAAATTATTTGATTTTCATAGTAATAATAAATACTATTCCAACCCAAAACTCTATACTTGATATCCTCTTAAGTAAATGCAAATAAGCTAATAATATAATTTATTTGTTTCAGAAGTGGAAATAAAATATGACATCCCATCTTTGATATTAATTAATAACACATGCCATGTCGATTCTTTTATTAAGACGCAGCATTTGCGGTAATATAACATTTCACGTAAAATAGGCACTTTTTCGTGTGCACAGTTTAAGTACATGGACTTTTTAATGTTTTTATTAATTTTTGTAGCTATGTTTGGTATCTTTTCATTTAATTATTTCCGTAGAGAAAGTTTATTAACAATACCTATGGGTGAAGAGCTGCTACGTTAAATTGATACTATTTTATTATATAACACTAAATCGTTTATCAGTGTCAGTTATAAAAATAACATAAAAAATTTATATTCTAAAAATATTGATTGCGCGTTATTTTATTTCACAGAACACGTTTAAATGTGTCCGGTCTTACCAAACACTAACTGTTATATCGAATATCATGTATTCATATTTTTTCTCCGCCAACATACAATATCTTAAGCAATAATTTTTTTTTATATATCTACTTTGTGGCATGAATCTGTAAAACAATATGTCCCTTTCAATTCGGTATCATGTACATGGCTTCCTTCAAGTCATTGTAAATATCTTATTGTATTATATTTCTCTTGCAAACTTTTTATGACTAGGAAACTCGTATGAAAGGGTTCATAGTTTTATGGATTGAACACTGTTTAACTAGCCACCGAAACACGTTTTCCTTAATGAGCTCAAATGTCTATCGTTTTCATGAACGTTAACAGAGGGACATGTTTTTCTGAACAGTTTTTTTGCATGCTATAAATATAGAAAGTAACCAAAAAAGAACACCAATAATTCCCTGATGGTGTAGTGTAAGTTACCGAGAAAAATATCATTTATTAATGTCCTGTTGAGGTAAAACTGTAAAATTATCTAAAAAAATTGACACAAATACTTAACTGGTAACACAGTTCTTACTTTCAAATATTACCGCTTGTCTAAATGGCGGCTATTAAAATATTTAGGGTGACATGTCATATCTCAGAAACTATTCAAACAATTTTAACCAAATCTTGTATGCTGACAGCGAATGTTGTAGAAATGAAATTCAGATGTAAATATTGTTGTTGGTCAGCTGTTTTATAAGATAGCCCCACATAAACAAATAAAGCTTTTACGTTTCATCTCAAAAACTACTTAACCTATTTTCACCAAATTTTGTGCATGTAATACTATCACTGTCCAGGTAAGTAAAGGTAATTGAACTTAACTAGTTATTTATTTTCAAAATGGCTTCTGTGCAAATATGTTAGGTTTATTTGGTATTACTACCAAACAGTTTGACTAAGTTCAACCAAATTTCGTACGCTAACACTACATATTACAAATATCATATAGGCCAAATAACAACTACTTTGGATGCCATTTTAAAAATATAGTGTCAGATGAAAAATAAATAAATTTTTATAATACATATCTTGTAAACTACTGAATCCATTTTCTTCAAAGTTCGAAAGTAAGTAACACTATGACAGTCCAAGTAAATAAAAATAAATGAACTTTGTTAGGTAGGCCTACATGTTTTCAAAATGGTGGCCATATAAATATTTTAGTATTATTTGGTAAAACGTACCTACAATTTTTCCAATGTCAGCCAAATTTTGTACTCTGACAGTATCTATTACAAGCATCAAATAAGCAAAAAAACGTCCACTTTTTTTAGCCATTATGTAACATAGGGCAACGTGAGTTAATTGGGTGGACTACTTACAGCAGCTCCATCGGCACTGCAACCCAAGCCAACAGTTCCAAGACATCGATGTATGTTCTGTGATGAAGCCTTTGCGAATAACGAAAATGCTAGATGACATGAAAAGCACCAATTAAAGATGAACCCCTCTCTCATGGCATATAAGTGCGAAAAGTGATTTCCTCTGTTTGCTCGTACTGACAATCTATACAGACATTCGAAATTATGTAAAAGACTTGTTTTTCAACCTGCAAGAGAGAATAAATGTATTGTCGCCACCACGAACCTGCGATGGGCTTGCAAGTACTGTATTGTGTAATGATGATGTTAACGTGTCATCGTTACCTAGCACAATAAGTGATTATGCAATGATGGCACCATCGATATGTGAGGACAAGCATGTGGACCGTATGAACAATTTGGTGCCGATATGGGGTCGATCGTGTTGCCACTCTGGTGAGAAGTTCAGTGAAATTAGCAATTCACGTAGGCACGTGAAGAGTGTTTAATGCACGAAGAAGACAGGATGGGCTAATACGACTCTTTTTTGTCATAAGTGTGAATATGAGTTTAATAGCTACATTGCAACGAAATGTGAGGAATAGAGTGCTGTGAGGAATATCGCCATTATGTAAAAAAGCGTAAACCTCTGGCTCAAAATCATGTCCATGTTCTAGACACACCTAATGCTAATGGAATAGTGTTGACGGAATCTTCTTCCTGTTGCAGTCTCAAAACTTATGTCAAAATAGTTCCCTGGGTATACCGAAAGACATTTGCACGTTTCTGTCGACCATAAAAAAGTGTAGTAAATAAATTTACAGAAGTGCTGGTAAACCGCGGGTGTCTTAATTATAATATATGCTTAGAATGTCACTTTCCGAAACCAGAAACCTACAAGAAAGGACATTTTAGAAGGGCATTCAAGAATAGGAATAAAATAATATTTTATGTATACAACATCGAAAAGTGTGTCGACGGCATTATACAAAATATATCTCGAGAGGAAGAAGAAATTGTGACGAAGTGTGTGGAATGGACACTCGTTTCGGTAGACCATTTACAGCTAAGAACAAATGTAAGCCATCCACTTACAAAATTAAGTGAAGTAATCGATTTGCTTTCGAATATCATTGCAAAGAATTGTTTGTATGAATGTACAGGGGTTGGACAAAATAATTTGAAAATTTGACATATACACCATATTTATTTATTAATAAGGTGTTGGTCCACCATTTGCTTTTAGAACAGCTGCAATTCTTCGCGGGATAGATTCGTAGAGTGTCTGAATAGTTTCCAACGGAATGTTGTCCCATTCTTGTACCAAAACATCCTCCAATTGCTTCAATGGTGTTGGAGATGGAAATATGCTCCTCACTCTCTGCTCTAAAACTCCCCATAACGGTTCAATTATGTTGAGGTCTGACTTCTCAAACCGAGACTAAGCCTTTATGGCTGTGTGTATGAGTTCATTATAATCTTGGAATATGGCAGTGTTTGGCAGCAATATGCTAGTCATAGTAAGAACTTCATCATTGACGATGTCAAGATATTCATTCGTAGTAATCCGGCCAGTGATGTGAATGAGAGGACCAGCTGAATACCACGATATAGCCATTCAAATCATAACGGAACCTCCCCAAGTGTGACTGTAGGAAGTAGACAGTCCGGATCGTAGGCTTCTTTTGGGGTTCTCCATACATGAACCCGGACGTTTGTAGGAAACAATGTAAACCATGATTCATCGGACCATACCACATTCTTCCATTCATCAAGTGCCCATGTTTTATGATTGTGGCACAACTTCTATCGCAGCTTACCGTTGGAATCCGTTATAATGGATTTCGCAATTGCAGATCTTCCATGAATGTTAGCTTTGTGGAGCTCCCGCCGTAATGTTTTTGTCGAAACAGTATTACTCAAGTGAGTGTTGAGTTCTGCTGTCACTTTTGCCACGGTTGTTTTTATGTTGTCTGGCCACAATTCTTTTTAATGTTCGTTGGTCTCTGTCAGTTAACTTTGGGTTTCGCCCACTATTCCTCTTCGCAGATGATGTTCTACCATGATTTTTGTATGCTGTCATTGGCGTGGATACTGTCGCTCATGAAACGTTAAACAATTCAGCTTTTTTTGTCGCAGACGATCCCGCTAACCGAGCACCAACGATTTTCCATCTTTCGAAGTCTGAGGGATCACATATTTCACCGATCGCTTGTTTTAACAGTCGCAGAACAAAGCGCATAATACACTGAAATATAATCTTCATGACTTGGCACGTAAACTGTGCAATACATACGCGTTGCATTATTTACAAGGAAGCAGCGTTGCCAACATGCAACAAAATTTACTATATTGCATGGTGTTCATATTATTTTGTCCATCCCCTGTAGAATTATATATATATATATGTTATTTTGTGTTTTATTTATTTTTACAAAAAATAACATTAAAAATACAGGCCTAGTATAAAAGACTACCTCAACTTTGAAGATCTATACAATCAAAACCTAAGAATCTTCATTCTTGATTGTCCAATCAAATGAACCATGGAACTGTGTAATTTGTTTACTATACATTCTTAAATGTTCAATGTGACCCCGAGGAGCGGCAAGAATAACATCTACGCCATTATCAAACTCGTTCCACACTCTTGTCAGTATGTCCGGTGTTGGTTTGAATTGCGTCCGTAATTTTCGTTTTGAGGTCGTCAATGTTAGCCGGAAAGGGTGGACGAAACACTTGATCCTTTATGTACTCCCATAGAAAAAATCGCACGGATTTAGATCCGGACTTTTTGGGGGCTAGTGATAAAGAACCTGGTCACCAACTGCTTTTCGACCAATCCAGCGTTGTGGCAACGTCTTGTTCATGTATCCGCGAACAGCTAGGCACCAATGGGGTGGCGTACCATAAAGGAAACATCAGACCATCCCCTTCAAATTTATGTGTCAAATGTGAGCTCGCTACCCCCTCACCACCTCAAACCAAGAGTTACTAAGGCCTTCCAATACGTAACACAAGACATTCTGACAAGAGCGTGGAACGAGTTTGATTATCGCGTAGATGTCGTTCGGGACGCACAGAGTGGTCACTTTGAACATTTATGACTTTACGGTAAACAAACTTCACCATTCCACGGTCCATTTGAGTGGTCAGTCAAGGTTGTAGGCTGTATTTTGGTTTTGATATTATAGAGATTAATAATTGGGTTATTCGTTTCTAATAATCCTGTATAGAGATTAATTATAGTCACGTCTCCAAATAAAGTTTGGAAATGGACGACCTGGGAGTTTTTTGGTGATAAATGTCAACAAAATAAGAAAAAACTATCATATTCTATAGTGCCCAGTTTCTGGAAAAATATGTTTTCAAGTCGTTAATTTGTGGCCAATGGGCATATACTCATGATTGTTATGGCTTGAAGGAAAAATTTCTCTTATGTAAAGCCAATGATTAATTTGGGATAGGAAAGGACGGGGTAGAGGGGTGAACATGACATTGGGATCTAATGTTATATGTTTTTAGATAAAAATTTNAATTTGGGATAGGAAAGGACGGGGTAGAGGGGTGAACATGACATTGGGATCTAATGTTATATGTTTTTAGATAAAAAATTTTTTTTAAAATTTTAAACGATTTTTTCTTGATTTTTATTTTAAGGTAAAGCTTGCGTGGTCAAGGTCAATGTAAATGTCGTGAGTCAAAGTCAATATCACGGCCATGAGTCAAGTTCAAGGACATGAGTGAAGTATAAGGTAATGGGTCAAGATCAAGGTCATAGGTCATTGCCATGGTCATGGTCACTGGGTTATTGAGGTGGCTAGGAATGAAGAGAGAGATTTTGGAGCAGGGTGTGAGAGATGGGGGGTGAGTGACATGAGGCAGAGTGGGGGGATGGAGCCTTGTCCGCTGATCCTCCCCAGTCTGCTTTACCAGGCTCGGAGTCGCGAATTTTCCTCTACTCCTCTCAGGATAAAGTGGCTCATTCTGCTAAGAGCCTCGAATCCTCTGATTTTCCTGAGGATTTATCGTCTTTTGCTTCCGATCCGCTCTCCTAATTTTTAATTTTTTTTTATTTTTTTATTAAAGTGAAATTTTTGTGAAATATATAATTCCGGAAGGGATTTTAGGGGTTAAAGAAGCATTTTTGACCATAACTTCGTCTTCCCAGGCCGCGCATGAGACCTAATGGAAGACAACTGCGAACTTCGATCCCTTAACTCTGTCCCAAAACAGAGATATTTATAATATTTGTAATGAATGGCAGACACAAAATAACATTTTGTATATTATCCAGAAACATTCTGTTAATACTAATTCAACTAGTATAATTCAGTAAATAGTATGCAAGTATGTCTCTGAGTAATGAAATAGTAGAAGCACTAAGATTAATGTGTATGTACTTTCGGTTAAGGATATTATTTTTGTTTTGAGAGGCGCAGGGCAAAACACGATTATCGATTCTTCACCCGGGGTACACGGGGTTTTAAGTGAATTGGTTTTATCGTCGATAAAAAGGACGGACGTAGTGCTATAGCGGCGAAAACTTGACAGGAAAAGTCGTTCGATATGAAGTTGACAATGGCTCCCACATCAGTGAAAAATGTTTATATTTTTATATGGGTATCTCATCCTATCTTATCACATTAATATTTCTCTGAAAGCCGTCTCAGACTTTTCTTATTATCGTTGGAAACATACGCCGTGAATATACCCTATATAGTACTGTTCACTCACTCGGACAGACGATTGCCTTGGTTCCTCACGTATAGCTGATGCACTCTAGCGTTGTCTTCAGGTACGTTTTAGTACATATTGTTTAAATAATAAGGCAAATTTTGTGAAATGAAAGTTGATAAGACGTAACAGTTTCCATATACATTTCGCTTTATAGTTAGGGAGCATACGAGAATACACTGTCGTCTTTATACTGGAGCAGATGTCGCTGGTTCACTGGCTGCTAGCACATTCAGGACACATTCTTCTATCTCACCTGGCCACAAAGAGTCCAACCTTTTGAGTGATACACCTTTACCATTGGCTCAGACAATTTCTAGGTTATTATGTGAGCAAGTAGTATTTAACATAAACATAACAAATATTATCTGACATGTAGTCGTTAATTATAACATTATGTTATAGGTTTTCATATTTTGGGTTAACAGCTCAATCAAGTGAGTCTCGAATATGTAATATGCGTAGTACAGCACCTTGAAAATGGAAAAAGTAAGACATAATACGCTATGTTACAAATGTTCATAAATTGATGTGTGAATATATATTTACTCCCGGAAATTAAGTGCTACATATATTAAGGGAAAATTATAGTACATGTAAGGTTATGTGACGGCTTGTGAGAAAGATAAAAACAAGAAAACCGCATAATACCCAGCTATTAAATCCATTTAAATACATAACAAATCTGTGTTACAAAGGCTACAGTTATTGCTTAGAGTAAAGACCTGCTGTTTGTTGTTTTTTCCTGTTGTTTAGTGTCCTCACCGCAAGCTGCTTACACTGTCTACTAACATTGCCATCGCATGCAGTTTAACATTTCTCGGAAGCTACGTAAAGACGTAAATGTTATTTAAACATACGTGTGGTAGCGAAAGCCAATGGCTTTGCGCAATTTTTCACAAGTTATATTGGTAGTGAACTAATAATATATGAAATACGCTTAAAAGGTTTTTTGTTACCTCTGGGCTTTAACTGGTAATTAAATTGAACTTTTTAAGTGCAGGTGTTATATTTCAATAGGGCTTTATGCATTTTCGACTAATAATTAGGTAATGGAAATATTAACAAAAAAGTAAATATATATAACATTTAGTGTTTTAATTAAAATAACTATATATATGTATATATACGCACACACACACACATGTATATATGTATATATATATATATATATATATATATATATATATATATATAGAGCTACACCTCATCAAGCTAAAGGTATTGGTCTAAAAAACAGAAACGATTGTTCATATGTGACCCAAACTTATAGCTTAATTGTTATTTGCAATGTTACAATCAATTTAGCATGCACACACCTCACTGGGCAACCTGGAGGTATTAATTAATCAGTAGTAACAGCGTACCATTTTGGGAATAAAATTTTACAAATAGTTTATTATCTCTACATATGTCTATACAGTATTATGATTATCTTTATATAAACAACTTGGTAAATATAAGCAATGCCGTATGTTCGAAATAACTGCCGGTCAATTAATACCTTGGTGAGGAAGGGTAACATTGTTCAGATAAATACTAGTACTTAATTTATACTCTTGTGACTATTAACAACACACATATAAAAAAGTTTATATTTTTGTGTACTTATAAGCAGTGCTGGACATATATTTCTGTGCTTACAAATGCATATAATTTTAATGTTCTTTTTGTCTGTACACGTTTTTCATTATATTTTTCGTTGCATTTTATACTTTTGTAATTAAGTTATTTAAACTAATTTAATAAAAGGTAATTAAAACATGTTTATAAAAATATTTAAATCAGTTTTGCAGTTACATATATGAATATTTTACGTTATCATACATATTCATACACAGAATATTGTGTCATATAGCTCACGTAAAATGATATTGTTTGTAAACCAATTTCACAAATTAAAACCTGGTTTAATAAATTGTTAAATTATAACTTTCATTAAAATTGTTATGAGATTGCCGAAATAGGGGACACAAGCTCTTGACACAGGCAGGAAGGTAAATTTCTTCAATATCGTTTCGGAAACAAAGCTGATTATGGTGGATTCTATCTATAAACAATTGTTGTTGACTGTACAAATTCTGGGTGAACTCGATTTAGTTATTGCTTTGACATATAAAATAAACCTATATATAGAAATAAACATCATTTTGATAGCAAAATCCAAACTTCAGTCGTAGTTTGTCCTGTTCGTTCACAATCTTTTTCCGGCCGCAGCGATGTCGAAGATTTGATGTTTTACCGGCTTCTCGATACTCAAGGAACACTCGTGGAATGGTGGTACACAAAAATCCAAATTATATCATTAAATCGCTGATGCTATATCTAATCTTTCGTGCGCCGACTATAACACCACATTCAAACTCACTTAAATCTTGATAACCTACCACTTTAGCAGCATTATCCGATCTAGTAACTTTGCCAAACGCTTGTTGTCTTATATAGGTGCTGCAGACCGCATCGCGTTACTCTGATTGGTTCCATACATCTGTTATTTGCATACGCACGCCTATACAAGTTTTTTTTGGCTCTCCAGTGTATATCGTTGTTAGAAATATATGAACACACATTTAATAAAATAAAACATTTAAGAAACATAAATAACACTACTTTTTAAAGGGCAATACATAAACATAAAAATAATAGTAGAAGAAATAAATCAGGCCACACTCCAATCATTAGGGTGCTCACTGGACTATATCTGTTACCAAAATTATTAGACATTTGTTGTTAGCAAAGAATAGTTTTATATTAACCTGATAGTCGTAAGCATTGATTTGTCTGTTATGGGTACTAAAAGAAAATTAAATTTTTTCTTGCAGATAAGAATGCAGCCTTCCAGCAGAGTTCCTACTACGTCATATCACCGAAATCTGCAATTTATTTGCCAGGTAGCTGGCCTGGAGACTTTCTATATAACAGCAGTCAGTAAACGTGCAGATGGTTTTGCAGTAATCTTCAAGAGATCTGCGTTATTTTCAGTTTACAGTTCATTGATCGTAATCATTCTGACAATGTTTTGGATACACGGAATGGTTTTACACATTGGTAAAAATTGTAGGGACGGAGCTGTTACATGGTCATTAGTGTCATTCGGTACATCGTTGTACATCACCAATTTGACTAGTTTGGTAAGCAGTTTCTTCAACAAGGACTACAGGAGATATATGATTAAGATTCTCCTGGAGGTGGACTACAAATTTTTCCAAAATATCCATGAGTTCGGAAAGGGTATATCGTATTCGTTCCTAATGGTAAACTTAATATCATTTTTCTTCTGCCTTCTTCGTGATGGTACTGAGTTTTGTGCTTCGGGGAACAAGTTTGGTGCAATTATTCCCTTCACATGTTTCAGTCTTTCAAATTTGATTGTTCATACTGCTTCTCTCAACTACACGTACTGGGTATTGCAGATTAGACACCGCCTTGCAACGCTCAACATGAAATTACAAGAAGTGAGTATCAGACAATCATGTACCAACAACATAAATAGCAGTCATCTCAAAAGTTTGTTTTCACATCGACTTGAATCCTCACAGGACGTCATAATACTTGAACAACAAAACACGGAGCCGGAATACACACAGTTCAGAGTGACACTCTCAGCAGACGAAGTCTTTCATCTAAGGGAGATTTATGAGAAATTGTGCAAATGTATTTCCTTGGCAAATGATGCATACGGTCTCCAAGTGTTGACAGTTCTTTTCAGCTGTCTTGTAGCGATCAGAAATGGTACTCATATGGGTATATTTTTGAAGAGCACGCATTCTGTCAAGTCAAGTTGGCTTCTCTTTCATTATCTCTCTCATGCATTATTATCGTTGATAGGAACCGCATTTATTGTCTCAAGTTGCCGAGACGCTCACTTGGACGTCAAGAACACCATGGACATCATACAAGGACTGTTACTAGAAGTACCAGTCGACGGCGACGTGGCTGAACAACTGAAGATTTTCCATGCTCAGATCTCCAGTGGCGGTTTTTCTTTTAGCGCAGGAGGGGCTTTCGTGATAGACTCGTTTTTATTTGGCTCCATGGCAACGTTTGCTTTGTCGTATCTTATTGTACTTTTCCAAATGTCACTATCAAATATGTTAAAATGACTTTAAAAATCCATTTTGTGCATTCCTAATTATTTGAATGTTTTGCAAAGGTAATTTTAATACTGTATGTATTTGAGGAATTTTTATTACCTAGCGCTGAGACCATTGAATTTCAGTCTAAAATCATTAAAATAACATGTAAACTGTAAGAATGTGTATAAGAGATACAGTAACATGTCATTATGAAGGGTTTTCTAACAACACATATTTACTTTCGTACTTAATCTTAGACTTCCACTTGACACTAATTAAAATCTGTATATTCGACATAAATAATCTTATTGTCTTACAAAAAAATTGAAAATAGGTAAAAACTTTTCACACGAATGTCCGTAATATTTATGAAAAACTTTGTAAACCTAAAATACTTATAATGGCAACATATTGAAAACTGCTTAAAGATTACCGTTAATATTTTAATTTAAATTTTAAAAACAGCTGCAGACTGTGAGAGAAACAATGTCATGATTTTTTATCATGAGGTTGTTTCTTAGTTTGGACATAGGCTCTTCAACTTCTTATTTTAGATAACATAACTCCTTCTGTGTAACAGCTTCACAGTTGTTTAGTGACCGGTGGCAATGCGTTATGAATAACCTTTAGAAACAATAAGAAATTAATGTATTTTATAATATTATTTACACGAATATGACTAAAGGTTGAATCACAAACCACTTCGAGGTAATTTTTAAGGCTATTTTAACATAGAATTTCAGTAATTTGGTACGAATGAAATTAAAGAGACCTTTCGATGCACATTTCAACATCATCAGTAACCTACGAGTCTCCTTGCAGTGTTATCACAGACTCTATTACTCAGTCGATGTCTTTACCTAAGCTCTTATGCTATGTATATCCATTAAAGGATTGTGCCCCTGAAAATATTCAGAATATTAATTATTTAGTGAATACCTATTAGTTGAAAATGTCATTTTGGAGCACACGAGTTGTTAAAAGCTTATATTTTTACCCTTGTTTAATAAATTGGTGAAAATATCACTTTTGCTGGCAAGGGGTACAGCAATTAACCCATCGGATGTCTTGACTTTTGATAATGATCCACTTAGAAAGATACCTCGAAATATGAGACAAAGATCGTGACTTTGATGGTATATGCCTGCAAACAATATTTAAATCCAGCTTTTCCCTTCCCTTACCATCACACTTCATCTAACGCTCATTCTACTCCTTAACTTTACGGCTTGGTAATCCATGGTTAACTTAATTTTTTGTTTATTAACTACATTTAAATTAAATATATTATTTTAATATTTGTGTGTACTCCTTTTATCACGTGCCATTCGAGGTCTACCTGCCATTAAACACTCGTTATTTTTAAACTATTTCAGCTATAGAAGTTTTATAATTTTTTTACGTGTTCTACCCTCCCTGGATACTTTAATCTCTTACAAGATACACAATATCTCCCGTTCATCCCCACTTGGTCCGTTCCGGATTTTCGCAAGTGGGAATCGTGCCGGACGATGCCCTTGGTCAGCGGGTTTTCTCTGTGGTCTCCCGTTTTCCCCGCCCTTTTATTCAGGTGCTGCTCTAATCTCACCTCACTTCAACCTGATTGGTTCTCAATATCTCGAGGTTGAGAGCAGCCAAAATCTATTCACTCTTTACTCATTCTCCTTTTTACTCAAGTACTCCAAAAAAACGCATTGAAAATTGTGTTATTTACACAAACTGTAAGTGGCAGCACTGTTTCTACCAATGTACGTTTACTTTTACACAAATATTTGGGCGGGTGAAATTAGTATAAAGGACGAGGTTCGAATACATCAAAAATTGTAAAATTACACAAACACTGAGATGAAAGTACTGTATTGCACATTGTGTTTGACTACATACACTTACGATAAAATTACAAGCCATAATAAATGTACTTGCAATACTATATCTGTGGTTAAATATCACTATGTGGTGTAAAATCACTGGCACTAACATTGTAGTATTAATAACCTTTGCGCTTGTGGATTTAACCAAAATTATGTACTTCAATAACAACAAGAGTAAAATTACACGGGCAGTGTTTGTGTAGTAATAATATTTTTGTAGTAAAACAACATCTCTTTATGTTAAAGTTACGAATCCCTTGTGAGTGTAGTATTAACAAAATGTATGCAGTCAAATATAATTTTGTGAAAACTTACAATGGCACTGTTAGTAAAGTTTTAACAAGTCTGTTGTGAAAAATACATCACTTCACGTTACAATTACGAAAACCTTGCGTTTTTAGGTATAGAAAAATATTTCCATTTAAAAACTAACAAACCGTGTAAAATTACACCACCAGTTTTGTTGTAGTATTAACATATTTGTAGTGAAACTACACCACTGTATGTTATAACTATGGAACCCATGTGAATGAAGTTTTAACGTAGCAGTAATAAACAGGGTCACTTTATATTAAAAAAACAAAGTTTTGAGTTTGTATTTCAAAAAAATGGTTGCAGTTAAATACGAAAAAGTGTAAAAGTACACAGGCACTGTTAGTGTAGTATTAACATATTTGTAATAAAACAACATCACTTTATATTAAATTTACATCACCTTTGTTCACGTAAGTTTAGCTTGATATTTATAGTTATATACGTGCATGCAAAGAAAATTTACACGGATACTGTTAATGTAATACGTACTTGCTTATTGGTTGCTATTGTAGAAATTATATTGTATCACTAGTACCTTGTGTAAAATTACAAAATCTTTGGAATGTAGTTTTAATATTTATGCATTTTTAAGTAGCTGTGCATTATGTGAAAATACACACGCATTTTATGTGGTTGTAGCACATTACAAAATATGTTATGATAAATTGAATTGCATTGAAAAATTAAAATAACTACGAAAGAAGTATCGAGAGACTTGCTTTGGTTAAACACCCGCATGCTGTATAAAACTACAGATGCATAGTAAGAGTTCTAATATCTTACGTGTCATGAAATAACATAGGGAATTCATTGTAAAACGTAAAAGCCTGTGGACTGAAATTCTAACACACTTGTTTAAGTTAAATACGAGTAGGACTTTGCTTAGCATGAATTGTACGGGTCTGCCNTGACTGAAATTCTAACACACTTGTTTAAGTTAAATACGAGTAGGACTTTGCTTAGCATGAATTGTACGGGTCTGCCTCCTCCCACACGGGCCAATGCAAGGGGCCGAAATGGTGTAAGGGCGAAAAAATGAGAACGAGTCGTTTTGAACTGATCGGGCCTTAGCTGAACATGCTGCCTGATCACACCTTCAAACATTAAACCTAGACAAGAGCGTGTTAGCAATAAATACTTGCGAAAGACAGCTGCAGAAACCCACTCCCCCTGTCAGTAGACAGGGCCGAAAATATTAAAGAAAGGTCCCGATATAGGCCAACGTAACACTGGTAGTGGCAGCTTTTGTTATCGGGGCAGTGAATCAAGAAGACGTGGAGATGGGTGTGTCCGGCCATCGTAAACCGTCTCCTAAAATCAGCCTCCGGCAACATCAACAAGGTGGGGCTTTTCCAATTACATTGTTATAGTAGTGGCGTGCGGTAATAAAACGGTATATAATTAATTAGCATCGTAGTATTCCATTTAACCTCACCCGATCACGTATATATTTATTGAATAACCCTTATGTTCAATAAACCCCATCTTATACTGTTGTGCTCTACCTATTCATGACTCATTTCGCTACGTCCATAGCCTCTTTCAGGTATGAAATGATAAAAATGTAATTCGTATGATTGGTGGAGGCCTGCTTCCTCCCTAGCCTCTCGCTGCCTTGCATCAGCTTCTTTACTATCGACCCCTATTTTAATAAATTCCCCACCAACCCACGCTCATTTCCATGGTAATTAAAACAGAATTTCAGCCACGTCCACTATTAAAAATAAAACTTATAGCTTTTAAGTATCACAATATTTAATATAATGTCATAATTCCTAATTAAAAAATCTATTGGGTTTAAATAATAATTTACCCATTGCAGACAAATTTATAAAAAAACAAAGTAATAATTTGAAATGTAAATAACAAACAGTATTAAATTGTATAGAATTTCGGTATAAACCGCAAGTCCCTAGTTGCGTATATGTATTTGGAAAGAAAAATTGCCTCAGCAATAGCATTCTAGTAATTTAAATTAAATAATATATAATCCGTGTGCATGGATGTAGTTATTTAAAAGAAACTATTACTGAAACAGTCATTCATAATCACGTAACCATTTCCATTAAATTAACTTTCGACTCGTGCTAATTTAACAAATTCCATTCAAGACTTAACAATGTAGTCATATATTCCTGTAGACGATAAAGGTANTCGACTCGTGCTAATTTAACAAATTCCATTCAAGACTTAACAATGTAGTCATATATTCCTGTAGACGATAAAGGTACAGGATTTTATGTGCTCTCTCAAAAGTCAACATATATTTAAGAAAAATGAGCAGAAATAAGTAATGCCAGCCAGGATAATATGATATTTTTGTGCGCTGATAAAAAGCTCGTATTACATTATTAGTTGGCAANATAAGTAATGCCAGCCAGGATAATATGATATTTTTGTGCGCTGATAAAAAGCTCGTATTACATTATTAGTTGGCAATTGAAGGACGCGTAGTCATGGTTACGAGTAAAGCGACACGTTCTTGTTACAAATTGCTGAGACAACACATTCCCGCATCATCACTTCCCCGCTCCTCGAGCGCCGCTGTGTAGCGAAAAGGCGTGCCAGAGCGTGCCACGCAAAATTTCCTTTTGCCACTTTAAACGGTACTTGTATTGTTCTAGTTTTAAGTTCCTTATACTCCTAATATTCTCATACACTTCCCACAATACATGGCCTTACGAACACGGGGAAAAATGCATTTCATTGGGTTCATGCAGTTCTGTGATCCGAGGACTGGGCATACAGCTATTATGATTACCTCACTCTGTGTTTCCCATGGCCTTGAACACACCTTGGTTAGCGGGAAGGAGAGGGGAAGTAGGAATATTGCCCACTGCGCTGTAGCCCAGTCATATTAGGTAAAAAAAGGGGGCAACCTCGGAATGAAAGATAATAAGCTGTAAATTGGTATAAGCCTTTGTTTTGTCGTTCTTAATGTTGTCTCAAAAGTCACCAATGTTATCGTGTCCGCGTCTTAAGATATTGAAGGTCAAAGGTCATAAAAATCGGTTTTTCGCGAATATCTCGCTTTTTATTGCTTAAATAAGATTTGCACTTATTATAAAAGTTGTAGAATATAAAATTCTCTACAACTTCTGTTTGAACTTTTTTTTCATACGATCAACCGTTTCTGCGGTAGACCGCAAAGAGTGCGCCGCGCACAGTCATATATGGTCTAATGCAAGGTCAAGCGTGAGTTACGGTTATCAGTACGTTGGATAAAGTTAATTATTTACTAAAAAAGTATAATTATTAAACAATGCCCATTATTTATGTACTAATTATAAATTATTTATATTTAATTAAAATAAGTGACTTAATTATTTATATTTAACTATAGTATATTAATAATTCTGGAATGTATATTTTAGTTATACTTTAAGTTAAAACGACATTATATACGTTTTCTTTAAAACGTGTAAATGTTTTAATACTTATATACCTGGAAATACTTGTCCCTACCCTATGACCTTTTCTATTTATAGCCGGGACAGATGATCTATTGTATTCAAGGCCACGTTCTCTTTGTCAAGATTATTCGTTAGTTTGAAATTGTATCTTCGCAACGACGGACGTACGGTTTTAAGAGCTATGGCTGATTTGTGTTTTATATGTGATAAGTCACTTTCAGAAGGTGTTTCTGTGAATGGCGTACGTGGTTTACAAACTTTAAAAACTGCAAGTATTGAAAGAAATGATGGACATATAGACTATTTAAATACTTTAAGTTCTGTGAATGTGCATTCCGAGTGTCGAAAAGTTTACACTAGTAAAAATGCTATTGTTGCATCGAAACGACGCA
>NQII01004082.1:0-61151 GCA_002778355.1 Clitarchus hookeri | reverse complement strand
ACTGCGTATCTTGTTGGCATTATATAATGCTCCAAAATCTGAGGACAACATTGATCATTTCCGCTACACGCAATTCATCAAATTAACGAAACTTAATATACCTGTACAATTGTCAACACTTCCACCAACAAGTGTAGCAGCTCATCAACATATAAATCGTGTCTACTACCAGATTCAAACGTGGTTAGGGAAGGACTTAGAACCTCAAGAATGGGGCTGGATGCTTGAAAATGAAATCCTGGAGCCCATAAGAACGTTATTGCCTCCAGCACCAGCCGAAATACTAAATATAATATTTTGCAATTGCAAAAACGGTTGTGGTTCCCGCTGTGGATGCAGAAAATCAGGGCTACTATGTTCTTTAGCTTGTGGCCAATGCAATGGACAAGCTTGCCTCAACGCTTCACTATATCCAAGTAATCCCGATGAAGAAAGCGCATACGATCCTGAAATTCTGGAAGGTTTGGAGATGACTATGACCGATAATGAGGATGATGACAATGAATTAAACATTTTCGAGCGACAACAAGAAGAAGATGACGAAGAAGAAGAAGATAACTAGCTTCCATTTACAATTTTATTATAATTAAAATCAACAAAAATTCTTTTAATATTTGAACTCACATTTCAATAAATGTATAATAAGCTATATTTAATGATAAATAAATATATGTATAAAATATATTCCCTTACTGGCTTTTTAAATTAAAATATAACTAAAATATACATTCCAGAATTATTAATATACTATAGTTAAATATAAATAATTAAGTCACTTATTTTAATTAAATATAAATAATTTATAATTAGTACATAAATAATGGGCATTGTTTAATAATTATACTTTTTTAGTAAATAATTAACTTTATCCAACGTACTGATAACCGTAACTCACGCTTGACCTTGCATTAGACCATATATGACTGTGCGCGGCGCACTCTTTGCGGTCTACCGCAGAAACGGTTGATCGTATGAAAAAAAAGTTCAAACAGAAGTTGTAGAGAATTTTATATTCTACAACTTTTATAATAAGTGCAAATCTTATTTAAGCAATAAAAAGCAAGATATTCGCGAAAAACCGATTTTTATGACCTTTGACCTTCAATATCTTAAGACGCAGACACGATAACATTGGTGACTTTTGAGACAACATTAAGAACGACAAAACAAAGGCTTATACCAATTTACAGCTTATTATCTTTCATTCCGAGGTGAAACCCCTAATATGACTGGGCTACTGCAGTTATCGCACGTATGCCAGGCCGCTCTGTAGTGGCTCAGCTAGAGATGGGTCCGTAATGGACTACATATGCGCGAGCGTGAAGTAACTGGCTTCCATGTTGTCGGTTGGCTACACATGCGGATGCATTCGTAACGAACTAATACATTTATATTCAGTGGTTTGCAGCGGCAGAATTCTATATATGCAGGCGTCATGCTTATATAAAGAATGCATCGTGATAGTCGTTATAAGCAACATATACATAAAAAATTCTGTTACAATTTGTTTTGTGATTATAAAGTCACCATTAGTAGGAGGGATACATCAAGTCAGACATTCCATGTTTTTATAAGCATATGTCTCCAAAGGAAAGTAGACAAGTGACGCCAATTACGAATTTGGTGATTATTAGACGAAGATTTCTCAAAAATTGAGATATAAAAGAAGTACTTTTAAAATAAATTACTACTTTATCTCATAAAACAAATTCATGAATACATTAATGATTTATTGAATCTATCTCTGATATTTCTTAAAATATTTAAGGTAATTTATCAATTCCTTAAAAACTAATTAGTGGTGACATGTTTCTTAATCAACAGAATTTAAACCGTATTGTTTTAATATTTGCGTCTGTCTTCTCGAGAAATACTAGCCTGAGACATTATATTTTAAATATCCATAATAATGGTAATTTAATTTCCATAATCTTATCGAAATAGTCTAATGGCCCACAGTTTTATAATTTTTGTGCTATGATAATGACTATAAGATACTTCCTATTAACTTACTATAGCGTGAAAATAAAACCAGCCAGCATAAATAAATTTAATTTCATAATTCAGAAGATCACAATACAAGTTTCCCTTTTTTATTTCAAGAAATATAAATATATTTAATTTAAATTATTTTTCGATGTTTAGTACTTTTTGTAATAACCAAATTTCATAATATCATGTTTTTTTTCTCTCTTGTATAATGTACACAGTATCAGCGTTTTAATAAATATTCGAAACCACCAAGTATATGCTCAAATGCAATTTCGGACATATGCGATAAATCGTTTTCTTTTCCTGCGGGGTTTAAGCATTCTATATCTGCTTCATTGTATTGTAGCTGGGGAAATGTTTTCTTTCGTTTTACGTATGATAAAAAGAGAGATATTCCATTAGTACATTCTAATGCAACTTTTATACTATTCTTACGGACCGCCCAGAACTGTCAACCATTATGTTCGTTAACTTAATAAATTGCGCACTCTACTTTGTATTCCAGATAAAAATCAACAATAGCTAAAAAAGCATAATGTGAGGGTAGCTACAATCAACTGATAGTTTTGGCCTGCGCGCGTCAGTTGTTTTTACACTAGTATTTTAAAAAGCACTGGAAAGGCGGAATATGTAGATACAAAATACATTACAAGCATTTCCTGTGCATCTTTTCTGAAAGAGTAGTGTTTGCGGCAAGGAAAACAAACAGTTGTTGGGAGATTTTTCAGGTACGAATAAATAATCCGCTTTATCGACCAAGCGGTGTGTATATTTTTTTTCACGGGCGTCAGGTTGAAATAAACGTATTTTCGCTGGCAATTTCAATAGACCGTAATGTCAAACATGAAGGTGAATTCCTTATCTTTTTTCCTTGAGTAAGAGCATCTGCTATGCCGGCGATTATAGAAACGTCGGTGGCGCCGGTCATGTAAATATTCCTCCGTGCTTTTATGGAAAACTCGGAAATAAATAACTAACAATAATATTCTTGTTCCTTTTACCCACAAGGAAAATTATTAAGAATGGCCACTGCACTTCAGTGAAGCAGACGCTCAACTTGGTTCCACTAGTATTATTCCTCATCTCCAGAAGTGGTTCGTGGTAAGTTTGGGCTGATATAATTGTGAAATCATGGCTCCTTGCATAGCGTAAGGGGGATCAATTAAATCACGGACTTACATATGCATACCGAAATATTCGTAGAGCATCTGTTACCATATAAATTTTTTATTCCTATCCATAATCAAGTACAGTTTGAAAGTTTATTTGCTTCTGCTATAAACACGACCCACTGTCATCTCTACCCTGGTATCGCGAAATTCAAGCGCTCGAATTCTACATAAGTATAAATTATTTGCTTAGGGTCTTGCAGGTATTGCTTTATGAGCACTTGGTCATGCCAACAAGCGGAGCGAATTCAGAATATACTGACACAGATTATTTAAGAATACAGGTGTGATGTACACACTTATTCCGTGAACTCCAGCCACACACGCCAGTAAACTGGCATCACTGACTAACAATATGTCGGAACCCCGTTCGTAATTCATCGCTAGCGGTAACTTACCTGCCTCCAGCAGTCCGGCCAATACTAAGTCTTTCGCAGCACGCAGTAGCAAATAAGATGTTAGACTCATTCTCCTTAAGCCTTGCGCAGCCAATCAGTGTATAGCTACGACAAATATCAACGTATTTTCGCTTATGTATGCCATTCTTCTTTTTAATTGTTATATCTAGTACTTTTGTACATAATAAAAAAATTATTAAACTTTTGTAATGTACTTTTCTTTAAATAAATATAAAAAAAGCTAGGTTTTTCATTGGCAAAAACAAATTCTCGCTACTGAAGCGTTTTCCAAAATTCTAGCTCTCTTTATTGATGAAATTTTTATTGGAATAAACATATTTACTATGTGTGTCAACAATTCATTTCCAATTCATCGCAATAATGAACATAGTATGAATCAGTTTTCCAGAAACATTAATTAGTATGTGCTGTGCCAATATCTATTTCATCATAAAATATGAGACTACCTTTGGGTATTTCCTCTAATTGGAGTAAAGTATTTATCATGCAAGTAAATTGAAGGATAGTCTCGAAATTGAAAAGTTCTGACTCCTGTAAACCTGTTCTCACTAGTCTAAAAATTACAACTGTTTCAACTATATAGATATATACATATATACATATATATACATATATATATGTTGTATAATTCTCCATGCTGTTGAAAATGTGTACTATGTAAAAAAAAATGTGAAAATGCACATTTCCAGAAATTCAAACAGAAATCATTAACTTTCACAACAGACAAGTAAATATGAAAAAATTACTGATTTAATGGGTTTCATAATGATGAATCAATTACCCAAACACTTAATAAAATNACAAGTAAATATGAAAAAATTACTGATTTAATGGGTTTCATAATGATGAATCAATTACCCAAACACTTAATAAAATTATTGAAACCAATTAATTACCTATTTAAAAAAAACTTCTGAACATTGTTTAAAACATTTTCTACATTATTCTATGGTGGATTTTTTTTAGAGAAATTGTTGTAGTTCTTATCGTTATTGTTAATTAATTATGTACTGTTAATTTCATTATTTCTTTTTATTTATGTATCTTATCTTACAGTATTTGTCTACAATGATTTATGCTGTGTAACATATTAAAAATGTAATGACTGTTTTGTTAAATTACAAATCCTTTTTAATATGTACTGTTTATTTTGGATACCAAAATAATGAATCATTTGATTTAGCCAGGCAATGCATTATTCACAAAAAAATTATTTTAAATTGAAGTTATCGTTTCAGTAAAGGGGGAGATATGAAAGAAATGTTAACGGCCCTAGTTTGTATGAATACAATTTTAGTTACCTGATTCGAATTTACGTGATATGTAAGAGACTACCTAGTATTTATAGTAAACAGGTGCATTTAGTATCACAGAAACAATTGTGATTGATGATTTACGTATACCGCGTAGTATTGCACGAATATTCAACAGCGAACTCAATTCACAAAATCAAATGCAATCTAAGGCGAAAATGGCAATGTTTATTGATGTTGGAAAGAATTGGATAGATAAATTTAGTACGGGAATGCCAAAGACTATACACATGAAGTAAGCGATGTAGTGTGTAAAGTAATATAGATGGACGTATATTTACTTCATTCTTATATGCGTGGATAGATATTCAGTAGTCCATAGGTCATATAAGTTTTAAATAGCATTTTGTATTCGGAATTACCACACATTGTTTATTCCTTTGTCCCTGTTTTAGGATTGGTTCATATATATATGCAGTAGTTAAAAGTTATTCCCCAGAAACTTGATAATAATTTTTTTCTATATTCGTCATGGCAATACTACGTACATTCAACATAAAAAAATGATTGCACAAAACATAAAAAAATGATTGCACAAATAAATAAGTCTTGGTTTGCAGCTCTATTCTGAAGTAAGAGAAAAGTCAAGAAGAAAATTAAACGATTACATATTGAGACTGATATGAGCTATATTTATTGCGCTACACAAGCATCTCCCAGTATGACGTCGGGTAGGCATGTTTTCTAACTAATTTCTCCATTTGTTGTGGCATGGAACTGTAGAGGACACTAATGTCGTCCTGCAATGATTCATCCCATGCAGCTTGTATACTCGCTCGCATTTCTTGCACATTTATCAGTAAAGGGGAGGGGGAGTCGTGATAGAACAGCACATAGTATCCGTCGCATATTTAATTGGGGACATGTATGTAAATGCGGCTTGCCATAAGAGAAAACTCATGGAAACAAGCACGTTCTTGAGACGGCAGCGGCATAAGGCAGAGCATTGTCCTGTTGTCTTTCACAAATGTCAGGGTCACAGGTTGCAGCACCACATGAACGTGTCCACTGGGCTGTCAAAGACCCAGCGGTGATCGGGCATTGGAAGAAATCGCATCCCCCATCGTGACCTTTTAAAACTAACGGTTCATATTCAGCATGTACATTTTGCCAACATACGAGGATGATTTTGTAGTTACCACCTAGTAGATGTGTGACTCATCAATGAAGATAAACTATACGTTGACTATCTACGTGGATCCATGAATCGGTCACCACACCATTGTATTCTCTGTCGAAGATGTATGGTGTAGAGTGCAATCGTCTTAACGATATGCATGCAGGTTGTCCTTAGAAGTGTAGATATCTGCCAACGTCACTGACACTCTCAGGAATCGGCAGTATGTGCAACACTGCTCACCGAATGTCCGCATTCGTGGTGGTTGGGGCACTCCGTGAAAGTGAACGATATGTCGACTTTCCCTTGTTAGGGTCACGGTCGTACCTCAGTTCCTGCAGGGTTATGTATGAGTCCCTTTCTATATACAATAGTGCCAACAGCATGCCACAGTAATATCCCCATGACCAGTATGGTGCGTAATACGGATCAGTTGTTGTCCTTCTTCCAGCACGCTCTACGATACAGCCTCTCCAATTGTCTAAGTGCAACCAAATTCGACTCCGAAGTATACATCAACTGGAAGGTGTCTACTAACACAGAAGCAAAAGTTAGAATGGAAAGAATGTACACTGGGGAAATTGTAAATAGTCCAGCATATACAGTAGGGTGAGTCATTTTTTTTTATTTCTCGAATTTGTCAATGGCACAGCGATTGAAAGGTGAGAAATGGTATTGGTTATCCATACGTAAAATTTTATTACGTTCTATTGAGTTTTATTGCCTCCGGATTGTGATTAAAGATTTTAAAACAATTGTTTTTCGAAGTATTTTCTTAATAACAAATAATAATATAGAAATACTTTATACAAGTGATTAACATCGAATTGAATGAAAAATATACTTTGTTTTAGTAATACTAAGCAGGAAGGTGTGGAGCGGAGTGATGTTGTTACTGAAATTGCTCTTTCGCATGTTTCATTTTCTATATTAAGCAAGTGATCAGAATGTGTTACTGAGATGTTGAAAGAATATTTAATTGTCTCATCACTGTAATGAATGAAGCAAATATTTTTACACATGAAATAATAATCCAGAGTTTTATCGCTTTATCAAGTATAAGTATTTGGTGGGTGGNGGGGGGAAGGGGGGGGGGTTGTCCCTTATGTACGAGAAAAAAAAACACTTTTTCATCGGGAACAATTAGAAAACGGTGCCAAACGATATCTTCAAATAGCATATAAAGTTCGATTGCAATCGGAATTCATATTCTGCCTCCGGATCCATCTCAAAATGGTAAAAAAATGTCTTCAAGAAAGGTTTCACAGTATGGTATAGGAAATCACTCCAGTCAACGATATGTAAAAAATGAAAATACTGAGATCGTAAGTTTAGTAATAGTTTAATAAAGAGATAAAGATATAAAATAAATTTTAAATTTTTACACAAATAATTATTACAATAAAAGGTTAAATACATGCCAAATATTTCTGGCTATCGAACTTCGGCATTGCTTTTCGTGGCTCTATTTGGACTTTTATGAAGCATTCTCTCTCACTTTTATCACATAAAGTGATTGAAGCCTCAGTCACAGCTTAGACTGCTTTTTCGACTGCTTGCGTATGACATGGTAGACGCAATAAAGGCAGTTCTCCTTCTCCTTTTTATTCCATAAACAACAGGAGTTCTTCGTCTCTCACATGTTTTAATATTGGCGGTTCAGTAATATTTTCCTGCCAATCCAAAAGGTTGTAATATGATGATGCATGAAATTTAAATTTCGGTATCTGAAACAGTCGCAATCTATTTGATGTGGTCCTTCTGGTTTTCAGAAGTCGACGGGCTGCTAATTCATGAATGTGCGTTTGGGGGTAGGTCAGCATTGCAAGCAATACATTTTTCGGGCGTGCGAAATAGCTATTTCTTTGAATGACTGGGTCGACAACTGCTTTCAAAGATGTTGATAAATATCGGGTTTGCTCGATGAGTTTGAATAAGTTTTGTGCTCCATCTTTACAGCTGGGGTGGGATTTGACAGAAAACCATACTTGAGCGTAAGCCTTGACAATATAGGTTGCAAGGGTAGTTAGGTTTTCAGAGGGAGCGTCCACCAAAACATACAGACGGAGAATTCTGTTGGCACGCGTTAGCCATCGACACTCCATATCTATCGCATGTTTTTGACAGTAAACCATAATAAACTGAAAAATTGGAATTACCATCCGGTTTAGCATTTGAAGGTCGCAACTGAAGTTGGGTTTGGTCTTTACAATCAGACTGGCTACATTCTGATTTGCGATAGAGCTCCTCCATACATTTTTCGGCTACTTTTTGACGTTTACTCAGAGATTTTTTGTCGCAATAGCTTTCTTTTCAGTGCTTTTGTAATTAGGTTTGTTGTGACATCACCTATGCCCCATATCAACATTTTTCCAGTCGTTCGTTGGTCAACTATAAAACTTTGTTCTCTTACAGGTATTTGTTTCTGCTTAGTGCAGGTACATTTATAAATATCCCGACACTTGCAAGCCGAAACATCAAACAAAGTTTTACTTCCAAAACGAAACTCTTCCAACTTGTTTTGCGGTATTTTTGGGTGAGACTTGAGATTGTTTTTTCGCTCTAAATGATATACCTCTAGCATTGCTTTCACTCATTTTTTTTCTACTGTAGGAATATAAGCTTTAGTCCACATTTCTATAAGTTTTGCAATTACAATAGTCTCTATTTCTTTATAAGTGGGTACTTTTTTAGATTCCCTCTCATGTTTTATCTTGTGTCGGGTCCACTTATAACACTTCATGATTTCTTTATACATTGGTAACACATTGTCTTTTAAATCACATATATCACCGAACAACGCACATTTCCAATTGATACGAGTACGATTCATGGATAAAATGCACGAGAAAACACAAAACAAACAACCACACTCTAGTTAGCGATGGGCGACACTGGTTGTTATTGTCTTAAATCACGTGTCATTTGTCACTTTTAATGTCCCCCTCCCACTCTTCTCCACACCTTCCTGCTTAGTAATAGTAAAACAAAGTATATTTTCCATTCAATTCGATGTTAATCACTTGTATAAAGTATTACTATATTATTATTTTTTTATTGAGAAAATACCTCGAAAAACAATTTTGTTTTAAATCTTTAATCACAATCCGGAGGCAATAAAACTCAATAGAACGTAATAAAATTTTACGTATGGATTACCAATACCATTTAGCACCTTTCAATCGCTGTGCCCTTTACAATATCGAGAAATAAAAAAAATTACCCACCCTAATGTACAGTGATGTCACTCAGCGACCGAGGGTGGAACATGAATCATTCAGCATTTCTCATAATGCCAAAACTAAGCGTTATGTTTCATTCCTTTATCTTTCTTTATTGTCAATATAGCTGTTTTTTTACAATGAGTGTAAATAAAGTCCAGTCATACAAGAATATTGCAGTTTTCTCCAAAACAACAGAAAAAAGTTTACTTTATCTAAACAATTAGATGGTATCATTGTAAGTCTGCAATCATTTATTTTACTTTAAAGTGGTAGAGTTCTTCATACATTGAAACTTATTAAATTACTTGTAGTGGAGACGTGTAGTTAAAGGTACTGATATGTATCTGCAGTTACCATATCTGGAAAACCCTAAAAAATTTCTAGTTTAATGTGTTTGCTAGTGGGACACTTCGTATCCTACACAGTCTATCCCTAAAAAGGACACAGAATGATTATTCCCTTATAAGGCACACATACTCCAATCATCTGTAATGCTCCAGATATAATTTATATCAACTTCTATATGATATCATTCTGAAACCCTGATTTTTTAAACCGAAAGAAAATTTTGATGTAGGCTGTCCACATTAATTGAGCCCTTTTCAAATAACCATTTGAAATACTTAAGTCACTGCTCGTTTTCTCTAATATATTCTACCCTTCACACTGGCGTGCAGTTTCCAGTAAATGCGTCAGAGAAATAAGGAAAACAGTTTGAAGATTTGACATGTTGCGAGTGTCATAATTAATTTGTGAAATTACATTTTTTGGTGTTATATATAATATACTTCCAAATTTCATTTCAATAATGTACAATAAGAAAATCCCTAAAAGTTTTCTTTTTTCACATTACTGACATATGAATAGAAGATTTGGACACATAATACTGTATTTTTTACATACTGGAGAATAACAAAAGGCAGGAAATATATATTTTAATGTGGTCTTTCAGAAGTGCGTAAATATTCACCAACCGCATACAAAATCGTAAGTAATGTCGAATACGTTTTTTAAAATACAAGAAAATTATAAAAAAAATTGTTTATTTTAAGTGGATAGTAGCGAAGTAGGCCCTATGGCGCACTGAGCATTTGTTATATAAAGGAATTCCTTTTTCTTCACAGGTTTCTTCACAATGCCTACTTCAAACGGCTCCTTCACTGCCGCACCGCCGAGGATACTGGACATCATATGCAAGGTAGCCGGTCTGGACACTTTCAACACATCAGTTATTCGAAAATGTATGAATAAAAGTTCAGTGGTCTTAAAAAGGTCTGCATCGCGTTCATTTTATAGTATAATGGTGACTGTAACACAAACTGTAATTTGGATTAATAGGGCATATCATTGTAGAAATGGAAAACCCNGTAACACAAACTGTAATTTGGATTAATAGGGCATATCATTGTAGAAATGGAAAACCCAAACACGTAGAAGTTCTCCTGTCTTATATAACAAATATTACATTACTCCACATCGCCGCCATTACCAGTCTGATCACAATGTTTTTTAATTATGAAAAGAGAAGGGAAATAATACAGATATTTTCTGAGGTGGACAATATATTGTTCCAAAACCACCATGTTTATGACACTTGTGTATCACACACATTTCGGAGAATTTTGTTGATCTTACTTTCCTATGTGATTCTTCAAGGTGCTTTTGAGTTATATACAGTCAGATACACGACTTGGGCTATATTCATCACCGTAATCTGCGTCAATATGTCCCACTTCATTATCCTTATTGTCGCACTGAACTTTGCACACTGGGTCCTGCAAATCAAACTGCGCGTCTATGTAATGAACGGGAAATTAATATTATTGAAACGTACACGTTCATTAAGTAATAACAGAACTGGCAGCAACATGGCAAGTACTATATCATGTCTCTCCGAACCAACACAGCTCTCAGTACCAATTCAAGAGCAACCAAATCGGCTTTCAGATACTATAATTAAAAGAGACATAGTATTTACAGCCAAAATATTTCACCTGAGAAAGATTTATGAGAAAGTTTGTAGCTGCATTCTCGTAATAAATGATGCATATGGTCTCCAAGTTCTGTCAGTTTTTCTGTGCAGCGTTGTCGTCTTCACGTGTGGTATTCATAGGGGAATTTTTATGGAGAGTTTGGTTGGTCTCAGGAGAGACATTTTAATTTTGATACGTACTTCTCGGTCTTTTGTCTCATTACTTCAAGTTGCAGTCATGATCTCATGCTGCCGAAACACCCACTTGGAGGTCAGGAAAACCATGGACATCATACAGGACTTGCTGCTAGAAGTACCAGTCGATGGGGATGTGGCTGAACAACTGAAGATGTTTCACGACCAGATCAGCAGCAGAGATCTTTCGTTTAATGCAGGAGGTGTTTTCAGAATTGACTCATTCTTATTTGGCTCCATGGCAATGTCTGCCGTATCGTATCTTATTGTTCTTGCACAAATGTCTCTAGCAAATGTGCTTGACACACCTTGAGTTGAATAAATATGATTTCTCCGAGAAATGTATGTAGTTTATATCGGAAAGAAAAATTCCTCCATCCAATAGTTTTATATAGCAGATATGAGCAGCAGTACATAAATGAGAGTTCTGGCTAACATTATAACTTTTATCATTTTCCGTAAATAACAAGAACAACCAAATATCTGAAATTATTAAAACCTTCAAAAATAAAAACCAAAATTTATATACAACTACGAAAAACCCAAATTTTAATAAGTTTCTTATCAACTAAGATTTAATGAAATGTAATACAACTATTATTATAAAAACATTTTTAACAAATATAAAATAAACATGTAATTGCTGTTTCTAAATAAAAGAAAATTTCATATCTGGCATTTAGTGACCTTTATTAATTTTTAAGTAACATTTATTAAAAAGGTATTAACATTTTTCGGTAAACATTTTAAATTGTTCTAATTCTCTCCTGCACCATACTTTTTAACCTATCTTCTTATATGCAGCATTTTTTTAACGACATAATATGTGTTTTATTTGGAAATTGCTATAAATTATGTATTTAAGTTTTATTTAATAGTTTTAGTTTAATAAATGCAATTGAGTTATAAGATTTATTAAGCATAGAATCTGTTTGTGACTTATTTAAAAAATGTAATATATATGCCATATCTAGCTTACAACGATTTTTTTAATTATGAAGCAAAACCTGTAACAAATTATGTGGATAAGGAACATGGATTTAGACGTACAACAACTATGAATCATTATTATTATTCTTTTTGTAGAATGTTTGACCAATTTTTTGAGTGTTCTTGTAGAATACCATGATTGTATTATATGAAACTACTATAAAAAACTGTGTATATTTTAATAATGCAGTCCCAGCTAATACAATATGTGATCACTAAGTCCGAAAAATCTAACTTATCATTACATTGACAATATTATAACAGAGTAAGTTTGAAAATATTTGATTTAAAAACTATATAATTTATCCAATAAATGAATTACTAGATTATTTTTATAAAACCAAGAACAATATATCAATACCCAATTGGAATTACAATTGACTATATTAATAATAATTTTCCTTTTATTTTATAAATTTATTAATTAAAAATGTTAAAAATTTACAATGTTAGATTATTGGTAATAACAATTAAGATTAAAAATATTTAATTGCAAATATATAATCTTTAATGAAAAGAATTATAAAAAAATAAGAATTGCAATAAATGCATTATATTAAGTTTCCTTTGGCATAGAATGAGCTATTATAATTTCATTAGTAAATATTAACAATAAAATTATATTAATACGAATTTTTTATTGCATTGCATTTAAAAATAGTTCTTAGTTTTGGCAAAAATATTGACTTAATGTTGTTATTTTTTAAGTATGATTTTTGTAAATTATAGCTCTACTTATTCCTGAAGTTGTTGATATTATAACAAGTATTATCTTCTATGTATTTATATAAAATTTAAAAAAATTACGTAGTTTGCTTGCTCTCCCATTTTACGTGCTTATCCAAATTTTAAAGAAATGTATTTGGCTGTCTAATTTAATGCAATACATCGTTTATTTTCTTTCATAAGTGAAATTGCACTAGTTATTACATATTTTTTTAAAAATGAAAGTGATAAATAATTAGAGTGTGTTAGCTTATAAATATTACACTGAAATTGGGCCTACAACAATATATTTTCTACATTGACGTAACTCATGCTGTACAAGAAATCAACAGGTTTCATATACACCATGTAAATAATTAGCGGATCATATAAAGTATTAGTGTAGAAAACGGAAAAGTGGGAAGATATATTAAACTTTTTGTATTCACGCCAACCGTTGTCCCACGAACCAAGCATATGATAACGCGTAAGTCACGCACCATCACCACAATAGTGCTTTTATGAAGACAGTAAGTGTTAACCTTTTATAAGCTGACCCGTGGCAGCAAGCCGCTGTATATTATCTTGAACTGTGTTTTGAATCTCCTCATCAAATATAATAATAGCGTTATAATATTTGGCAGTCACATATTAAATGCAATATGGTGTATGTCTATAGACAAGTTTCTTATGATTACGCCAAATGGAAAAGTTTAAGGAATTGAGGTTTGGCGATCTTGCAGGCCATGGAAAAGTGTCACAACATTCTATCCAGCTACCAGGAAAGTTTCCGTATATTAAGTTTCGTAAGTGAACTGCATATTGCCCCCGTGCATCTTTATTGTGGAACAACATGCAACAGAGAGTAGCTAGTGGTACATCTCAAGAATATGAAACAATATATTTCTCAGGAACACAAGATATAAAGCAGCCTTGAACGATACTATTATATAAAGTTACCAATACACATATAATTTAAAAAAGCAATAATTGTTCCTCCATATGGTCCATATAGTTCACAATACTTAGTTCTGATATATAAATAGCACCCCAATACCTACATCCTACAGTCATATATGAGCTAGTGTTGAAAACGAAATTTAATATCGTACATTGAAACGTAAAATGTTGTCAAATATACTGTGATTAATAATTTTTTTATTAATTTTTTTAATTTCGGGAGTGTGTTTATTGAAATTAGCATTAAATTTATTATTCTTAAGAATACCGAAAAATGATTTACATGGCTTTGTACATTATTTAACGTATTATTTAGCGAATGAAGCATTTAATTTTGTGGTAAATTATACCTTGTTCACATACATNATGTACATTATTTAACGTATTATTTAGCGAATGAAGCATTTAATTTTGTGGTAAATTATACCTTGTTCACATACATATAAACATGTTGGGCATACCAGTAATAACATATATATTTTTGCTAACAATATCCACAACTTAACACTTTGTAACAACGAGAGTTTTTATGTATACTGCGAAGTGGTAATGCCAATGTTTGTTGCAAATACGGCGGTATTAGGCCCCCAATGTATTATTAGAGGGCGAGATATTTTACCTACCTAACTGATTACAGTTAATGTCTCTTCTTAAGGCTCATGTTGTTGTTTAATACATTGCTTGAATCTTGCACGCTGATTGGAAATTATTGTTTATATAAATATTGACTGTTATAGTTATTTGTTATAATGAACAACTAAAAGTTTTATAAAGGTCTCATTAATAAGGCATTATCTCTCAGTATACATATCTCTCGTCTCTGGTTAAGCTATTATAAGCTTAGAGATGTTAAAAGTAAACGTGTTGATCGAGAACTAACAAAGGCAACATTTTCTGTATTTATAATGCTACTTTCACTAAACTGGATACAGTATTATGTTACACATTACTAAATGTGTCTTTAGTGTCTATAAGTAGCTTAGACAAGTTCTCAGCAATTATATTTAATTAACTTTTTGTGTTTCAGTTCATTAATATTGTAGAAACGCTTAATATACACTGAAGAGCCAAACAAATGGTACACCTGCCTAATATCATGTAGTAACCACCCCCTTCATCATGCGTCATGGCTGAAGTGAAGCAAGACGACGTGGCATGGATTCGACTAATGTCTGAATGTTTACAGGAGGCAATTCACACTATTAATCCTGGAGTGCATTCCCCAAATACAATCTGCGCCAATTTGAGAAAGGGTAGCACGTCTGTCAGGTTATATGATCCTCGTCAGTCGTCGTTTGTCCCGTTCTATCACGATCTTTTTCCGGCCGCAGCGATGTTGAAGATGTGATGTTTTACCGGATTCCCGATGTTCACGGTACACTCGGGAAATGGTCGTACGCGAACATCCTAATGTTATCGCTACAGCAGAGATGCTATGTCCCATCCCACGTGCGCTGACTATAAAAGGACGTTCAAACTCACTTAAACCTTGATAACCTGTCATTGTAGCAGCAGNCCCATCCCACGTGCGCTGACTATAAAAGGACGTTCAAACTCACTTAAACCTTGATAACCTGTCATTGTAGCAGCAGAAACCGATCTAGCTGCCGACCGCATCGCGTTACTCTGATTTGTTCCATACCTCTTTTATTTGCATAAGCACGCCTATACCAAATTTTTTGGCTCTTCAGTGTACATAGGGGTGATTCGGATAGGTCTTGAGGTCCTCTACCTCATTGCTTTGGTTTGACACTACTTCCTGGGACAACCTGTATAGTGGCCATCAAATATAATAAATTTTATTCATAAAAATTAGGGTATATATAAACGATTATATTAATAATTCACAAGTTTTAAAACAGTTAATTTAATATTGTAGTGAACAGGCAGTAAATATTTGACGTATGGCCAGATATTTGTTAATCAATGCCTTAGCATCTAGTAGAATTGCATAGATAAACCATCACTCGGGAGCCACTCCAACATTATTAAAACATTGAACATTTTTTAAATTACTTGTAATTATTACTCTAAAAAAATTTATGCGCTTGTGTCCCGTTGTGAAATTCCTAACTAAACAGAACCTAAGAAAGAAGCCACAGAGTTCATCACCACCAAGCCGGAACTGATTTCAACAATGATATAACTGTTACGCAAAGAGGCCACAGAAATGCTGGAATATAAAAACGACAGACTGAGAGTGATTGCAGCAATCAGAGGGGAATAAAGCATACGACGCTCGGAAACAGTGGATACGCTGAGCTAATGCTGATATAAGAGTATTATATGTAAGTAGAACAGACAACCCGGAAAAGCACGCCTCCGACGAACAATGGGAATCAATCAAATCAAAGTACTTCAATAGTCACGTGGTGGGGCGTGAAGTTTGATATAGACGTCTACGACCGAGAGCGGGGTTCGTCTTCTACGAAAATCAGACGTGACAACAGCGGTTCCTGGGGGCGGCGTCCGTCNTCTACGACCGAGAGCGGGGTTCGTCTTCTACGAAAATCAGACGTGACAACAGCGGTTCCTGGGGGCGGCGTCCGTCCGTAGTTCTGGGTGCGAGGCTAGGGTGAGTTCCTTTCTTTAAATGGGATCTTACTTCCTAATAACCTTCTTTGAGTCCTTCCCTCTCACTTCCGTTGTACGTTTCTTTAAATATCATTGTATACCCTAATAACTATTGAACAAGTAAAGACTCTATTAATGATTTATGTAATCCTTTTTAATATCTGAGCTTACCCATCTTTACTTATTTTAGCCTTAAACTATCCTAAGAGTTTATGAGCAGGTAAGGCTCATAACAAAGGGTGGAGGCNTCTACGACCGAGAGCGGGGTTCGTCTTCTACGAAAATCAGACGTGACAACAGCGGTTCCTGGGGGCGGCGTCCGTCAGTAGTTCCGGGTGCGAGGCTAGGGTGAGTTCCTTTCTTTAAATGTGATCTTACTTCCTAATAACCTTGTTTGAGTCCTTNGTTCCGGGTGCGAGGCTAGGGTGAGTTCCTTTCTTTAAATGTGATCTTACTTCCTAATAACCTTGTTTGAGTCCTTCCCTCTCACTTCCGTTGTACGTTTATTTAAATATTATTGTATACCCTAATAACTATTGAACAAGTAAAGCCTCTATTAATGATTTCTGTAATCCTTTTTAATATCTGAGCTTACCCTGCTTTACTTATTTTAGCCTTAACCTATCCTAAAAGTTTATGATAAGGTAAGGCTCATAACAAAGGGTGGAGGCGCCTTCTGAGCTTTGCCGATTGATTAGCAAACGAGTCAAACCCACCTCCAATATCCCCCACCCACCCTCTTAGGATCAATAATTTATTAGCTTTTTATTGTATTACACTTCCTACACTGACAATTAACTGTGCTTATTAATTGCATGTGTTTGGTGATAAATTTCTTAATCTGCTTGCATACAATATTAGGGAATTGAGTGTCTCACATAAACTGTGAAACGTGGTCACATGTAATTAAATGGCTAGCTCTCCAAAAAGACAATCTCCATTAAACAGATTTTTTNTAAACTGTGAAACGTGGTCACATGTAATTAAATGGCTAGCTCTCCAAAAAGACAATCTCCATTAAACAGATTTTTTGACGTAGTAACAGCTAATCTGAGAGCAAGGGATACGGACGCAAACGTGAATAGTAATACACAAACAGATATACAAGGAAATAATAGACCCTGCACAAGATCGTATTTTCAGTTTTTACAGTCCACACAAACGGATAACCAAGGGTTTCTATTTACTACGGATACTGAAGGATACGAAATACCTGTTAAACATATTGGTGAAAATAGTTATCAAAATATAGATACACAGTGAATACAGGAACATTCTCATACAACATAACCCATTATTACTGTTAAGTGAAATACACAAACGCACACAAAAAATGTCAGAAATACCAAAATTTAACTTAGTAATCCAACAATCAGTCTCGGTAGAAAAATTTCATGGTAGCCAGGAAGACGACATTTCGGAATTCTTAAAGCAATTTGAAACAGGAGCGGAAATCGACCAGTGGGACTAGGAAACAAAAACTAAAAGGCTACAAATATATCTAGTAGGCGCGCCTAAAAGAGTGTATGAAAACATTTGAAATAAAACACAACAACACTTACTCACATGGGAAGGAGTTACACATGAACTGATAAATATTTTTGCAACTGCAGAAACCATTGCTTAATACAAGAGACAATTATACGGCAAGATACAGGGGCCTAATGAATCCGCAACCGTACATGTACAATAAATTATTTTTCTAGCAAATAAGGTTAAACACAACATGCCAGAGACAGAAATCAAAGAAATTGTCATGAATTCGTTAGCGCCAACAGTAGTAGACAAACTTATAGTCATAAACAATAACACACTAGCAGAAATGAAAAATAATGTACGACATTTAGAAGCAGGNTAGTAGACAAACTTATAGTCATAAACAATAACACACTAGCAGAAATGAAAAATAATGTACGACATTTAGAAGCAGGCATTCACAAGTACAGACAACATCTACAACAACATTCATAAAATTCAACCACTTTCGTGGAAGCACAAATTAAAGAACTAAAAGAGGAAATTAGTAAACTATCAATGTCCCGAGATAACACAAACGTAGACGAAAAACACGGAAACTGACAACAGGCAGTTAACACAGGAAGGTTCGAAAGAGAAACAAATGTCAGGCAAAACAGAAACTTTAAAACATACAGAACATCCGCAATGGACGCATCTTCCATAATTCAAGTTCCACCGTACCCGTTCCAAAGCCTAGCAACACCATACATATAATTTTTCCCACAACAGCAAATGAATAAACAATATACTACGTCTAATACACAAACATTTAGAAATTTAAAAAAAAAAATGGGCAGTACAGGATGTAATTATCCCCCATACATCCTGCCCACTTGGACCCAAACAGGGGGAACAGAAAATAAACACGTATGCACTCATGGCAAGTAAATATTGTACACTTAGTACAAATTGATACTCCGTCAGACCACAACATACGCCTAGCATACAGATGCCGGCAGATTACAGATATGAAAGGAACTGTAACAGAATCAAAACAACCGTGTAGAATTCAATTGGGAACAAGGAAATATTTCCGACAACATAACGTACACAGAAAAGAGCAGGAAAAATATGTATTATAATGCGAATTGCAGAAAATATAGTCAACACTCCGAAATATATCATACACACAAAAGAAAGCACCCTTTTAACTTTAATTGATACAGGATGTTCAACGTCATGCATAGCCGCAACTATATTAGGAAGTAACAAATTAAAAGCAATCACACAACCTCTTAAAATATTAGCAGCAACAGAATAATTGCAATCTGCTCAACACTACGTCAGCGTCAGTCTAAAATTGAACATTGAAGGACACATATTCACGCATGAGTTTCTAGTTATTGACAACCTTAAAGCCGACTCAATAATTGGGTGCGATTTCATTAGGAAACATCCTTTAATACCAGATTCGTATGCAAAAGTAGCAACACTAAGACATACGCATGATAAAATCACTACAGTACCATTTATTGATCTCGATGAAGATAATTGTTGGAGTGTGACATAAACGCAATTATATTATCTATGGCGGCTTTTTGTTGTTTTGTTGTAAATGTCTTTCCGACTGCTCGCTAAACTGTTGCTATATTATTATTATAATAAACTAAATACTTATACTATAAATTACCACAAGTTTTATTTCATCAGGTTATGGGCCCAGTACGGCCGTTAAAGTAATAAAGTTGTGATAGTAATTCCGTTAGTAAAAAAAAAGTTTTTTAGTTCCGCGAAGTTTTCTCTGATTTTTAGATTAGCCGTTACAAAGCAAAAATTTGAATTTGCTCCGAAGTAACATGGCTATGTCTAACGTGCAAATAGACAAATTATTGGGAAGAGAGTACTATAGCACCTGGAAGTTTGCGGTGCAAACGTTTTTACAGCACGAAGACTTGTGGGAGTGCGTTGAACCCGACGGCCGTGCAATGGATCCGAAGCGTGACCTCAAGACTAAGTCGAAAATCGTTTTGCTTGTGGATTCGATAAATTATATCCACGTTAAAGATGCAAAGACTTCTACCGAGGTATGGCAAAATCTACAGAATGCATTTGAAAACTCGGGTTTAACAAGAAAAGTTGGGTTACTCCGGGATTTGGTGAACACTACGCTAGATAGCTGTTCAAGTATTGAAGAATACGTCAATAAAATAGTAACCACAGCACACAAGTTGAGGAATATTGGATTTTGCGTAGACGATGAATGGTTGGGCACATTAATGTTGGCTGGCTTGCCGGAACAATTCAAGCCAATGATCATGGGGTTGGAGAGCTCCGGTGTAAAGATAAGTACAGACTCAATGAAAACGAAGCTACTGCAAGAAGTTAAGGAGTCAAGTGTCTCGGTTCTTTATACAAAGCATAAAAATACCCCCAAAAATAATTATCAAAATAACCAGTACAATAAGCCTGATAGCCCCCGAAGTCCCCTATGCTATAATTGCAACAAGTATGGACATTTCAGTAAAAAGACATTTTCGTTTTCCTCTTGATTACTATTTCCAAATGCAGCAGTTTTTTCAGCAGTTCATGAACAAATTGACTGAGTGGAATGGTATGTAGATTCCGGCGCATCTTCACACATGACAAATGTATCTGACTGGATGTATGATGTCCGGGCACCTCCGATTCAACAGATAATGGTTGCCAACAGTACTTCAGTCACCGTAGAAAAGATAGGTAATGTAAACCTGGATCTCTTGGGTGAAGATAGTAAAATAAATCACATACAGGTGAGAGATATTTTATATGTTCCACAATTAAGTACCAACTTGTTATCAGTGAGTCAGTTGGCAAAGAATAACTGTCAAGTTATATTTAATAAAACTGGCTGTGAGATTTACAATGCAGAAAAGCAATTAGTAGCATCTGCTAGACTGACTAATAACATGTAAAAATTAAATATATGTCAAGTAAATGCAATGATTTCAAAACAAGAGGGCCAGAGCTTAGATATTTGGCACCAGAGAATGGGACATCTAAATTACAAGGATGTTACTAGATTGCCATCATGTACTGAGGGTGTACAATTATCCAATACTAAAGACAGTGAAAGTAATTGCATTCCGTGTTTAAAGGGTAAACATTCAAAACTTCCGTTTAAGAATATTGGCTCCAGGGCAACGGCCCCACTAGAGATAATACACTCGGATTTGTGTGGCCCTATGGAGATGCCCTCAATGGGAGGAGCCAGGTATTTCATCACCTTTGTTGATGACTATTCTAGAAAAGTTGCTGTTTACTTTCTAAAAAACAAAATGAATATAAAAGAAGTCTTTGAAATATATAAAAAGGAAATGGAAAATCAACTGGAGAGTAAGATAAAAACTCTTCGCACCGACAATGGTTTAGAATATATTAATGATCATTTGTCTAATTATTTGTCAGGTTCTGGCATCAGGCATCAGACTGCCACGCAGTACACGCCTGAACAAAACGGGCTTGCCGAGCGAATGAATCGCACACTCGTCGAGCGCGCTAGATGCATGTTGAATGATGCTGGACTTTCAAAGCAATATTGGGCAGAGGCAGTGGAGACAGCTGCTCACATAGTAAATCGTTCTCCGACTAGAGTCCTTGACTACGTGACACCCGAAGAGAAACTGACAGGTATCAAACCAAACCTTCCTTATTTAAGAATATTTGGCTGCAAAGCCATGGTTCACGTGCCGAAGGAGAAAAGATTAAAGTGGGATTCAAAATCTGCAGAAATGATATTTCTGGGATATTGCGAAAATACCAAAGGGTACAGATTATTGAATCCAAATACAAAGAAGATTACTAAGAGCAGGAATGTCATATTTCTAGAAGACTGCCACTATGATAAAACTATATCTAATGTGAACCCCAATACCACATTACAGATGTCTATGCCATTGGAGGAACCTGCTCAAGCTCAGATTCAGACAAAAGATAACCCTGGCTCCGCAAACCACGACCAGAGTGTCTCTACACTGATATCAGACGACAGTTTTAACTCTACAAGAGAAGTGTCTGATCGAGAAGATGAAACCTATGAACCGAGCACTGACAGTTCCTATGACTCTCCGAATAAATATGTAAACACGAGACCACGTAGAAGAAAACCAGTTTCTATAGAAAAGGATGGAGACTTACACTATGCATGTTGGGCTGTAAGTGAGGATCCCTCATCTCTAGAAGAGGCTCTAGTACAACTCATTAAAGAAAAATAATACCTGGTTGTTGCGTGATTTGCCTGCCGGTAAGAAAGCTATAGCCTGTAAATGGGTTTTTAAAACCAAAAGAGATGAAAAAGGCAATATAGCAAAATACAAGGCAAGATTAGTGATCANTTTTAAAACCAAAAGAGATGAAAAAGGCAATATAGCAAAATACAAGGCAAGATTAGTGATCAAAGGATGCGCTCAATGAAAAGGATTGGATTAAAATGAAGTTCATTCTCCGGTAATCAGATATACATCCCTGAGATATTTGTTTGCATTAGCAGTGAAATATAATTTGCAAATGCACCAGATGGATGCCGTGTCTGCCTTCTTACAGGGCGAAATAGAAGAACAAATATATATGAGTCAACCTTCTAACTTCAAAGAAAATGATACACAAGTATGCTTATTAAAAAAGTCATTATATGGACTAAAGCAAGCCAGTAGACTGTGGAATCAGAAACTGAGCAATACACTTAAAGAAATAGGTCTGTTGCAGTCATTACTTGATCCTTGTATTTATTATAGGATTGAGAATGATGATATAACGTTTTTAGCTGTATACGTAGATGATATAATTTTGTATACAAGCTCTACGAGTACTAGAGATTATATCAAGAAGAACTTATTTTCCAAATTTGAAATGAAGGACTTGGGAGAACTTAAATACTGCCTGGGTTTGCATGTACATCAAGACAGAAAACATGGGACTATAAGTATTGACCAGCAGAAATATATACAAGAAATATTAATAAAATATGGTATGTCAAGTTGTCAGGGTGTAAAAACACCTATTGATCCAAAAACACAGTTTAACTCGAATGAAGAAGAAAATTCAATGGCAGATACAGTTCCATATCATGAAATAATTGGATCATTGTTATATTTATCACAAGGAACCCGTCCCGACATATCCTATGCTGTAAATGCTCTGAGTAGATTTAATTCAAGACCGGAAATGCAGCATTGGATGGCGCTGAAGCGAGTCTTGAGATACTTGAAACATACTCAAAACTACGTATTAACTTTTAAGAAAAATAATGAAGAGAATATAATACATGACTATTGCGATGCAGATTGGGCAAGCAATGAAGAAGACAGAATATCATGTACCGGCTATGTATTTATATTTCAGGGTGGCGCAATTACGTGGAACTCACGTCGGCAACAAACTGTTGCGTTGTCCACTACCGAGGCTGAATACATGTCTCTTTCCAGCTGCACTCAAGAGGCTATGTGGCTCAGACAATTGCAGGAGGAAATATGGCCACACTTAGCCGCTATACCTGTTATTGTTTTCTGTGATAACCAAAGCGCGATTAAACTTTCAGGTTCTGAAAACTATCATTCCAGGACCAAGCATATCGACATACGTCATCACTTTATACGTGACAAAGTACAATTGAAGAAGATAGTCATCAAGTACGTTCAGACAAATGAGATGGTGGCCGACGCGCTGACTAAAGGGACACCTCAACTGAAGCTTGATTACTGCTCAACCAGACTGGGTTTATGTCCAAGGGAGGATGTTTGGAGTGTTACATAAACGCAATTATATTATCTATGGCGGCTTTTTGTTGTTTTGTTGTAAATGTCTTTCCGACTGCTCGCTAAACTGTTGCTATATTATTATTATAATAAACTAAATACTTAAACTATAAATTACCACAAGTTTTATTTTATCAATAATGGTGTGTGTTTTCCTTCTAAAGACAATACAGCACATCCAAAATTTACAACCTGAAGAACACCAACGTCCATTTCAAAATATAAACCCATCTTTGCACCCAGACAGAAAAGAAAAAATTGAAACTCTATTACAGAAATATGAAGACAGACTCGCGTTTAAAATTGCGGAATTAACAGAAACCAGAGAATATATAATAAAAATTCATTTAACAACAGCAAAATCCATCAATGAAAGCCGTATATCATAGCTCCTATACACTAAGAAGCCATTAAAAAACAAATTCAGGATATGCTGCACGCAAATATAATAGAGAAGTCAACAAGTCCTTATGCAGCTCCATATTTAGTCGTACCTAAGAAGGATGGGACCATACGAATGGTAACAGACTTCAGACGACTTAATAATTTCATACCAGATCAAAATTACCCATTGCCAAGGACGGAAGATATTATGCAAATATTACAAAACACAAAGTACATTACTAGTTTAGATATGTTTTCAGGATTTTATGCATACCCCATTAAAACAGAAGATAGATATAAGTTGGCATTTGCTATAGATCAAATCGGTTTATTTCCATATCGTAGATTGCAAATGGGATTAAAAAGCAGCCCAAAGTTTTTCCAGGAATTTGTAGATACACTATTAGGGGACCTAAGATGGCAGTCAGTAGTATTTTACGTTGACGATATATTTGTCATAAGGAATTATATTGATGACCACATAAGAAATCTTGAAAATTGACTTGTACGCATGAGAGAATTAGGAGAAAACTGAATCCAAAAAAATGTACATTTGCATCCCAGGAAATAAAAATATTAGGGCACAAACTTACACCAAAAGGTTTTACACCTGATCAAGAGAAAATTAATGTAATAAGTGATACACCACCGCGCATGAACATTAAACAATGACGATATTTTCTGGGACTCACATCATACTTAAGAAAATTTATTAGTGATTACTCGATAATTGCACAGCCACAAACAGAGTTAACCAAAAAGGAAACAAAATTCTACTGGGATATTCAATAACAATCAGCGTTTTTACAACTAATGGAAGCTATAACTTCCGCTCCAATAATAGCACCTTTTATGTATGACAGAAATACAATTTTAGTTTGTGAAGCATCAAAAACGATTATTGGCGGAGCATTAGTACAGGAAGACCAGCAAGGTCACAGGTTTGTTATAGCTTACGCTAGTAAAGTTGGGAAATGGACGACATGGGAGTCTTCCGGTGGTAGATGCTAACATATTCTATAGTGTCCAGATCAGGAAAAATATGTCTTCACGTCGTTAATTTATGGCTAATGGGCATATANTGCTAACATATTCTATAGTGTCCAGATCAGGAAAAATATGTCTTCACGTCGTTAATTTATGGCTAATGGGCATATATCAATGAGTAGTATGTGTAGAAGGAGAAGTTATCCTATGTAAAGCAAATAATTACTTTGGTGAGAGGAAAGGTGTTTGTGAGGGGTGAGCATGAGAAAGGGATATAATGTTGCATGTTCTTGGTTCGAATTTTTTTTTTTTTCGTGAATTTTTTTAATCTTAGATTTTAAGGTAAATCTCTTGGAGTCAAGGTGAAGGTAAAAGTCAATATCATGGGTCAAAGTAAATGTCAAGTTCAAGGATATGAGTCAAGTTCAAGGACATGGGTCAAGGTCGATGTCATAGGTCATTATCATGGTCNAAATGTCAAGTTCAAGGATATGAGTCAAGTTCAAGGACATGGGTCAAGGTCGATGTCATAGGTCATTATCATGGTCATGGTCACTAGGTTGTCGAGGTGGCTAGGAATGAAGAGCGAGATTTTAGAGCAGGGTGTGAGGGATGGGGGGTGAGTGACACGAGGCAGAGTGGGGAGATGGGGGCCTTGTTCGCTGATCTTCCCCGGTCTGCTTGACCTGGCTCGGAGTCGCGAATTTTCCTCTTCTGCTCTCAGGATTAAGACACTCATTACGCTAAGAGCATCGACTCCTCTTGCTCGCCTGAGGAATTTTTTACTTTTTCTTTGGATCCTATTTGCCATTTTTTTCATTTTCTGAATTTTTTTGCAAAAATGAAAGGGATTTTTTGGTGAAATAATTAATTTCGGAATGGATTTTATGGATGAAAATGGCAATTTTGTCGATAGCATAGCCTTTTGAGGCCACGCCTGTGACTTCATGGAAGAAAACTCCAAATTTCGATCCCTTAACTCTGTCGCAAAACATTGATTATTATACTACTTGTAATTAATGGAAGACCATACTTAGAAACTTTATCATATACAAATAAATTCATTTTGAACATTATCAGGAAATAACCTTTTCATACTGATGCAACTAGTATGATTCAGTAAACGTGATGGAAATACGTCCCTGAGTAATGCAATCGTAGAAGCCTTAAGATTAATTTGCATGTGCTTTCTGTTATGGAGATTATTTTTACGGTAAGCGGCAAAACAAGATTATCGATTCTACACTCGGGATACACGGGATATTAAGTGAATTAGTTTTATCGTCGATAAAAATCGACGTACATAGTGTAATAGCGGCGAAAACGTGACAGGAAAACTCGTGCAATGAGAAGTGGACAATGGCCCACACAGCAGTGAAATATTTTAATATTTTTATCTGGGTACGTCTTCCTGTCTAATCATATTAAATTTTCTCCGGAAGACGTCCTTGACATTTATTGTTATTGTAGGAAACATAAAACGTGAATAGACCTTATAATGTATTGTTTACTTCACTAAGATAGACGCTTGACTTGGTTCCACACGTATAGCTGATGTGCTCTAATGTTGTCTCTAGGTACGTTTTAGTACTTATCGTTTAAATAATAAGGCGAAACTTTGTAAAATGAAAGATAACAAGACGTAACAGTTTCTATATACATTTCGCATTATATATAGTTAGATAGTATACGAGAATACACTGTCCTCTTTTCCTCTTTATACTGGAGCAGATGTCGCTGGTTCACTTGCTGCTAGCACATTCAGGACACTGTCTCCAGCCTTTTGAGTGATACATCTTTACAATAAGCTTAGACACTTTCAAAGATATTATGAGAGCAATAAGTACTTAATATGCATATAACAAATATAATCTATGACACATAGTCGTTAATTATAACGTGACGATACAGGGTTTACTATTTTCGGTTTACAGCTAGATCAAGTGAGTCAGGAATATGTAATCTGTGTAGGACAGCACTGGCGGAATGGAGAAAATAACACAGAATACCCTATATATATTAAAAATGCTCATAAATATATGTGGGCATATATATATATATATATATGTGTTTTCCTGGGAATAAGTGCTTGAATTATGAATCGTTAATTATCGAACATGTAAGGTTATGTGATGGCAGTGAAAAAAAGGAGTGCAGCAAAACCACATTATAACGAGTTATAACATCCAGCTAAATACACAACAAATCTTAGTTACGAAGGCTACAGTTTTCGCTTACTGTCAAGACCTGATGTTTGTTATATGTTGCTGTTGTTTAGAGTCCTTACCGCAAGCGTGCTTACGCATGTTTACTAACATTGTCATCGCATGTGATTAAACATTCCTCGGAGAATATGTCAGCTCGTAAATGTTATTTAAAAGCACGCGGGTTACCAAAAGCATATGGCTTTGAGCAATTTTTCACAAGCTATATTAGTAGTGAACTAATGTTATTATATGGTATATGCTTCAAGAGATTTTTGTTACCTGAGTGACTTAACTGGTAATTAAATTAAATTTTCATTTGCAGGCGTTATATTTTAATAGGCCTATGTGTATTTTCATCCTAATGATTGAGTGTTGGAAATATTGAAAAAAAAGTTAATATATTTAACGGTTTGTGTTTTAATAAAAATGACCTATATATATATTAGAGTGGGCCGAAAAAACATTTTTTTTTTCGATTGCTTTACCCCTAAAAAGTTTCTTTTTGCGTAACTAAACGAAACGAAAAAAAAAATTTTAATAAAAAAATATCTTCCATTCGCACATCGCACTCAGTTTTGAAAATTACCAAAATTTATATATATATTTTGTAATTTTTTAATAATTATATAACATACTACTTTCGCAATGCCATATGTCATATTGTAAAACTTAGGGATTGAAAAACGCACAAAAAAAAAAAATCAAAATCTGTAATTTCAAAATGTTTATTGTTCGCGCAAAAATCGCCAACTGTCATAAACGGTAAGTATTCATTAACAAAATTTGTATTGTAAGACTATTCTGTAGAATAGATGGTAGAGGGGGATTGTAGTACCGAGAGTTAAATGCAACATGAGCGATTCGACCTTTGACCGCGTCGTGTATTTCCGATCAATTCCGTGACCGGTGACCCGATCTCGTTGCCACCTGCTCTGAAATCTTCCTCGTCATTTACCCAGGTTTCTTTGTTTCTCAGTCAATCCCCAGCAGTTGTTAATGTGACAGTGAATTACTCAAAAAGTGTGTTAGTTGACTTTGTTTTCACCTTCAATTCCTTGTTGAAAATGGCTATGTCTAAGAAAATAACTACAAGAAAAGATTTTGAATGCCCAATATTCGGTAATCCAAGAGATTTTTTGCCGAACAAGCTTCCTAATTACAAAGATGTCTTAATGTGCTGCTTCCAAGAACGATATGAAATGGCGCAACCCTCCAATAACAAAAATGTGAGTTTTCGTGAAGTGGCTGGAACAGTGGCAAGTAAGATTATATATTTGTATAATAAAGCTTCAATTCCTGCGGTGTCTGAGTATAGGATAGTACAGCTGATCAATAACTACCATGAGAGGTACTATAAGATAAGAAAGTCGTTCCACAGTGACATAAAGAAAGCTGCATTCCAAAACAAAATGGTGTCATCCATCAGATTAAAATGCANAGAAAGTCGTTCCACAGTGACATAAAGAAAGCTGCATTCCAAAACAAAATGGTGTCATCCATCAGATTAAAATGCACTTTGGGAGACAACTTAAGTTGGCTACATGTATTCAACACTTCAATGAACTGCCGTTCCGTCACCTATTTCATCACTTGGATGGTGTTACCACAGGACCTAANCATGTATTCAACACTTCAATGAACTGCCGTTCCGTCACCTATTTCATCACTTGGATGGTGTTACCACAGGACCTAAATCATTCATTCAGTGGGCCGATCGGGAAAAAACTTGGAGGCTGTGAAAAACTTCCTCTGGTTCGCTTTGAATGTGTTGAATGCCACATTCCTCAAGTTTACAGGAAAGTGCTGAGCAAAGATCAATTATACCTACTGGATATGTCTACTGCCATAAATTCTTGTACAATTTCAGAAGATTTGAAAGCTCGTGATCCTGGTCCGCTTTCACATTCTAAATGGCTGATGGCAAGAAATAGAGTTCTCAGATTGTACGTGAGCTTTGAAGAGCCTACTGATGAAATGAGGAAGATAATACATTTTATCTTGAAATGTGAGATGCCTCTCTGGTTCAAAATTAAAACCAGCAAAATTTTGACCGATGGTCCAAAGATCGTTTTTGAAGCCATTAGAACATCGCGGTACCTAACTCAAAATTTACTGGGAGTTATCAATCCAGTAATTCAGCGAAACGCATTCTTTGCTCACCCTGAAAATTTGGTTCTTGAGATGATTGTGGATGAAAGAAGACACGTCAGAGAACTGGGGCTCCGTCGTGTGTTGAAAGCTCGATCACTTTATTAGGGAAAAACTATTCCAAGTTTCACCACACCAACACTCGACTTCAAAGCAACAGACTACGTAGACATGATTCAGTGGTCTAGTTGCAAAATAATTGCTCCTCCACTATTGAGGAACATCAACAATGAGGACATCGAAAATTTAATACAGTCGGCACACCACTGCAGCTGGATTTTCAAAGCTTGCCTTGCCACACCCAGGCCGAACTTGCAACACAGTTTGAACACTGGCTTCGTAGACTTTTTCACACAGGCGCTGATGCAAGAGACGGCATCATCCGGACGACCCTCTTATCAAGATCTATTATGCCCAAATTTTCTCACAAACATGAGTTCAAAGTACATTCTGTTGACTAGAAAAAATGTAAATAAAAATAGGTTTACCTTTTGTAAAAATTTGTTTTTAAAAATCACGAATTATCAGCATTTCCTGGAAAATATGTGTTTTTTGAGCTTTTTGCGGAACAATAAACATTTTTAAATTCCAGGTTTTTATTTTTTTTTATTTTTCAAACTCTAAGCTTTACAATAGGACATTTGGCGTTGCGAAAGTAGTATGTTATATAATTATAAAAAACTCACAAAATATATCGAAATTACGTCATTTTTCAAAACTTTGAGTGCGATGCGCGAACGAAAGATATTTGTATATGATTTTTTTAATGCGTTTTATTTTGCTTGGCAAAAGGCTACTTTTTAAGAATATAGCAATCACAAAAAAAAAATCTTTTTTCGGCCTACTTTAATATATACCTCCACCTCACCAAGCTAAATTTATTGGTCGAAAAGACAGAAACGATTATTCAGACGTGACACAAAACTTTAACATTTAATCGTTATTTGCAATTTTGCAAACAATTTAGCATGCCTACACCTCACTGGCAAACCTAGAGGTATTAATTAATCAATAAGAGAAGTGTAACATTTTGTGAATTAAATTTTACACATTGAATATTATCTATACGTATGTCTCTACAGTATTATTATTACATTCATATATACGACGTGACAAAGATTTGCAAAGACATATTGTCGAAATAACTGCCTGTCAATTAATATCTTTGTGAGGTAGGGCCGCATTGTACAGACACATGCAAGTACTTCATTAATATTCCTGTGATTAACAAGATTTTTATATACAAAACTTTACATTTTTGGGTACATAAAACAAGAACAGGAAATAGTTTTTTGTTATTTGAAATGCACAAATTTTAAAGTATCTTTTTGTCTGTACATATTTTACATTAAATTTTTCGTTGCAATTTTAACACTTATCACCAAATTACTAAAATTAATTAAATTAAAAATATTTAAAATTATGGGTTTTTTTAATATTTAAATCTGCTTTGCAGCTACAATGATGAATATTCTATGTAAATATACATATTCATGCACAGAACATTGTGCCGTAAATACTATAGTCTGAACTTTATGTTTGGAGCTATTTGAGCTAACATCATTTAAAGCGCACGTAAAATGATATTGTTAGTGAAACAAATTCACAAAAAAACCGGATATAATTAAAATGTTAAATAGCGAATTTCATTAAAAAAGTTATGAAATTATCGAAATAGGGGAAACAAGCTTATAGACATTCACAGTAATGTGGATTCCTTACATTTTGTTTCGGAAACAAAGTTGATTATGGCGGCTTATATCTATAAAGAAGTGTTGATGACTATATAAAAACTGGGTGAACACGATTAAATGGTTTGAGATATAAAATAAATACAGATACAGAAAGCAACATCATTATGATAGCAAATACCAAACTACCTATTGTGTTTTAATTGTATATTTGTATAACTCATGTGATGGAATTGGTTAAAATTATTTTCTGATTTCTCGGACTTAATTGTATTTAGTTTCGCGAAACCGGAAATTTATTGCGAGACACATACGTTACACTTTAAAACACACAAAGACACATATATACACACATACAATATTTGATAGAATAAACATTTAAATTAAAAAAACAAAAGAAATTAACAGTACTAATACACTTCTCTCCCATGTATGTGGGGTTGAAACTTGGTGCCTCTACCAGTAACTAGAGAAGTGGAGAAGTATGAAAAGATTAACGCAACGAATTTCTCTAAGAATGTAGATGTAAAGTCATAAAAATGTAACTATTCGCAGCGAAGAGTGATTTGGAAGAGATTTCACAACCCCAAAAACTAAATATGAAACATTTGCAATATTCTATAACAACACGCCATAGTATAAGTTAAGATACAGAAAGCACGCACTTAGTATGCACAGTAACTAATAGACAAAAAAAACATTATTTCATAGAAAAGTTGTTGAACAAATTAACATATAATATTTTTAATGGGAAATTGTATATCGATATTTGTAATGTATAGGTACACATAACATAAAATTAAAAATTCAAGAAACATAAATTACATTACTTTTGAAAAGGTAATACATAAACATAAACATAATATTAGAAGAAATTAATCAGGTCACACGCCAGTTATTTAGTCCTCACTAGACTATATCTGTTACCAAAATTATTAGACATTAGTTGCTGGGAAACAATAGTTTTGTTTTAACATGTTTGTCGTAAGCATTTATTTGTCTGTTAAGCGTACTAAATGCAAATTACTTCTTTCCTTGCAGATAAGAATGCAGGCTTCAAGCAGAGTCTNTGTAATGTATAGGTACACATAACATAAAATTAAAAATTCAAGAAACATAAATTACATTACTTTTGAAAAGGTAATAGATAAACATAAACATAATATTAGAAGAAATTAATCAGGTCACACGCCAGTTATTTAGTCCTCACTAGACTATATCTGTTACCAAAATTATTAGACATTAGTTGCTGGGAAACAATAGTTTTGTTTTAACATGTTTGTCGTAAGCATTGATTTGTCTGTTAAGCGTACTAAATGCAAATTACTTCTTTCCTTGCAGATAAGAATGCAGGCTTCAAGCAGAGTCTGTACAACATCATATCCCCGAATTCTGAAATTTATTGCCAGGTAGCTGGCCTGGAGATTTTCTATATATCAGCAGTCCGGCAAAGTGCGGATTGTTTTGCAGTATTATTTAAGAGGTCTGCGTTATTTTCAGTTTCCAGTTTATTGATCGTAATAATTTATATACTTTGGTAAAAATTCCAGGGACGGAGCTGTTACATGATCACATGTGTCATTCGGTACTTCTCAGTACATCACTAATTTGACTGTTTTGACAAGCAGTTTCTTCAACAAGAACTACAGGAGATATATGATTAAGATTCTCTTGGAGGTGGACTACAAATTTTTCCAAAATATCATTGAGTTCGGAAAGAGTACGTCTCATTCGTTCCGAATAATAAACTCAATATCATTTTTCTTCTGGCTTATTCGTGGTGGTACTGAGTTTTGGTCTGCATGGAACGAGTTTGATGCAAATGTCCCCTTAATATGTTTCGGTCTTTAAAACTTCATGGTTCAAACTTTTTCTCTCAGCTAAACGTAATAGGTATTACAGATTAGATTCCGCCTTGCAATGTTCAACACGAAATTACGAGAAGTGAGTAACAGACAATCATCTACCAAAACGTAAATAAATAGCAGTCATCTCAAATGTTTGCTTTCACATCGACTGAAATCCTCACAGGACGTCATAATACTTGAACAACCAAACATGGAGTCTGAATACACACAGTACATAATGACACTCTCAGCAGACGAAGTCTTTTATCTAAGGAAGATTTATGAGAAATTGTGCAAATGTATTTTCTTGAAAAATTATGCATACAGTCTCCAAATGTTGACAGTTCTTTTCAGCTGTCTTGTCGCGATCACGAATTGTACTTGTTGAGGTTTAATGAATAAAGGCCTTTTAATAAACGAAATGTTTTATTATACTTTAACAGCAAAACTGATACAACAATGTTGACCGTTATATATTTATCAACTAGAAAAAACAAAACACTACACAGTGTTGCCAACAACTTAAAACTGAAGTTACCAAATAATAATTATTACATTGCCATATTTTAACACCCCCTCTCAATGTAATACAGTTCTATCTTATATCTTATCTGATACAATTATATCTTATTTCTAAGTTTGAATACAACACTTATTTAAACATCTTACAAATAATTCTTGACTTAAAGCCTTAGTGAGTATGTCAGCTGGTTGTTCACTAGTTTTCACATAATGAAGGCAGATCTTATTATCTTTAATCAAATCCTTTATGAAGTGATATCGTATATCAATATGTTTGAGGCGCTTAACAGTGTCTGTGCCTGCAATAAAAATGGCTGACTGGTTGTCACAATACATACTTACTGGACATACATTTGAGTAACCAAAATCACTTAACAAGTTTATCAGCCAACAGGCTTCGCTTCCTGCCATACTCACTGCAACATACTCAGCCTCAGTTGACGACATACTGACTGATACTGGTTTCTTCGAGCACCAAGAAATCAAACAATTGGAAAACTTAAATAAATAGCCTGTGGTAGACTTTCTGTCTTTGAGATCACCTCCCCAATCAGCATCACAATATCCCTCTAGGACATTATCTTCACACTTGAAAACTAACATATAATTTAGTGTATTCTTGACATACCGCAGGACTCTTTTTAATGCAGTTACTAACATATCATTTGAATATGTTTGAAATCTGCTCAACATTGAGACAGTAAAACATAAATCAGGCCTAGTACTTGACACTGCATACATAAGGCATCCTATAACTTCTCTACAATATTTTTCAATATTCTCATCATTACTTTTATTACAATTTTCAAGTATTTTAACATTAAAGTTTGGGTCAATAGGAGTTGACATAGGTTTACAGTTTTCCATATTAAACCTTTTAAGTACATTTTCTAGGTAATTTCTTTGGCTTAATTCAGTAATCCCCGTTTCTAGATTTTGGTTAACATTTATACCCAAAAAATTGGTTACTAAACCTAGATCCTTCATCTTAAATTCTTTGTTTAGGACACTTTTAAACTGAACAATTTTCTCCTCATTTGTACCAAATATTAACAAGTCATCAACATATAGCAAAACAAACATTTTATCTTTACCATTGCACCTTTTGTACAAGCATGAATCACTTTTTGAACTAACAAAGCCTTCTCCTGTTATAATAGAATTAAATTTATTATTCCAGGATTTTGGTGAACTTTTCAGACCATATAGAGACTTGTTTAATTTTGCAATATTATTATTACCCGAATAAGCCCCTTCCGGCAAACGAATAAATACATTTTCATTTATTTCTCCATACAAAAATGCTCCCGTTACGTCCATTTGATAGATTGGCAATTTTAATTTGGTTGCTATAGCAACAAAAAGTCTAAATGTAGGTAATTTTGCAACTGGAGCATAGATGTCATTCAGATCTAATACATCATCCTGTTCAAACCCTCGGGCAACTAATCTAGCTTTATACTGTTGAACATTATTTATTGTCTTTACTTTAAAAACCCATTTACTACTCACTATTTTCTCTTTTGCTGGTGCTTCACATAAATCCCAAGTGTTGTTCTCTTTCAGTGTCTCCAGTTCTCTATTGATAGCTTCACTCCATTTACAAGCATCCTTTCTTTTCATTGCTTCCTTGTAAGTCACTGGATTATCATCTTCGCTGTAGATGTTGTTGCATTGATAAAATTCGGTCTGTTTCCTTACACGCTTGCTTCGTTCATTTCCATTTTGTAATGGTGTGATTACGCTTTCTTCTTCACTTGTACATGGTTCATATTCACTTCCAGATTCATTTTGAGTTATTAAGCTTTCATTCATGTTAACCAGAGTTTCTTGTAAGTCTTGGTTTCCATCAACTTTATCTACTATTTGTTTCAACTCGTTCTCCAAATCAAGTGTAACTTGGGGTTCTTCCCTTCCTTCTTGTTTCTGTTCTAAGAAAACAATATCACGCTTTGTCTCTACAGTATTTTTCTGTGGGAAGTATATCCGGTAACCCTTGGTATCTTCGCCATATCCGACCATCAATCCCTTGTCTCCTTTGCTATCCCATTTTCTTCGTCTTTCTTTTGGAATGTGTACATACACCGGTGTGCCGAAGACTTTTAATTGTTGAATATCGAAACTTTTATTGGTCCATACCTCATATGGTGTTTTTCCTTCAACTTTACTCTTACCCGTTCTGTTCAGAGTAAATGCAGCAGTATGTACCGCTTCTGCCCATAGTTTCTTAGGTAAACTCTTTGCATGTAAAATTGTTCTTGCCGCTTCAACCAAAGTTCGGTTCTCTCTTTCGGCCTTTCCGTTTTGTTCCGGAGTATATGGTACTGTAGTTTGATGTGTTATGCCACGTTTTGAGAACATTTCACTCACTTCTTTATTCACAAATTCCAGCCCATTATCACTTCTGAACAATTTTACTTTGTTCCCAGTTAAAATCTCCGCCTTATTAATGAAATCTTCTATGCAGTTCTTCACCTGATGCTTATTTTTAATGAAATAGACACTTCTATAATTTGAGAAGTCGTCCTTTAACACTACGAAATACCTCGACCCGCCGACAGATACCTCCTCCATGGGACCGCACGTGTCCGCATGGATTAATTCACATGCTTTAGAAGTACCATTTTCGCTGTTATGAAAAGGTAATCGATGCATTTTTCCCTTCAAGCAGCTTTCACAGGTTGGAGCAGACGTTTGTTTCACATTTATTTTCCTTGTGGCAAGTATTTTCTTCACATAATCGAAGTTTTGATGAGCCAATTTTTCGTGCCACACATTTAAATCATCGTTTGTAGTACTAATATCTAAAAAAAAGATAATATCGGAAAGCACAGTTTGTCCATAACATTTGGTAACGTTATAAAATTTTTTTTATCAAAAATGTTTCTTTCCTACTTTTAAACGTCCCCATTTTATCACCTATGTACCCTCCAAATTTCATCGCACAACTTCCACGGCTTCAACCTAAGAATCTGATTCGAATTTCAGAATGTGCGAAATTATAATTTGCGTGAGTAAGTTTGAATGTTATAAGAACATAATAAAAACTTTACTAAATGAGCGCATTACGATTTACTAAAATTCTCTTGTAAGAATCGTAACACAATTCGAATGTTTGGAAGGTTAACATTATAATTTACATGTGTGTTAGACACAGAAAGGTACTGGTGTCAATAAACATATCGTTTACAAAAGCAATAATTGTGCCTCAATATGCTTTTCTAGCACCATATGGCAATATGTATTTTTCAATGTTTTAGTTATAATATAAATAGGAGCCCAATACCCACATCTTACAGACAGATGAGAACTCTTGTCAACTAATATATTTCATACTGTACATTAAAACGTAAAATTTGTAAAATATCTCGACGATTAATTAATTTTCTATTAATTTGTTATTTTTCATGGAAGTGTGTATTGATTCTAGTACTTTATTTATAATTCTTACGATTATTGAAAAATAATTTACACGACATGAATTATTATTTATCTTATTCTTTAGCGAATAAAGCAATCAATAGAATGGTAAAAGATAAAAGGTTCAAAAATTAGCAGATGGATATTACTGTAACTACAAATATATATTAGCTAATAATATCCAGAGCTGAACACTTTATAATCACTAGAATATTTACGTATAATGTGAAGAGGCTAAGCCAGTAATCGCTACAAGTAAGGCGGTATAAGGCCTCTAATGTATGATTAATCGCGCGATGTTTTACCTTCCTAACTGCCGAGAGTTTGTGTGACTTGTTAAGGATCATGTGGTTGGTATTCTCTTGCGTGACACTTGCAAGCTGATGGGAGAAAATTATTAATAAGGCATTGACTGTTGTAGCCTTTTGTTCTAATGAAAAACTCAGAGTTTTATAAAGCTCTCACAAATTACATATTTTCTATGAGTACGCATATGTCTTGCTAATGTTTAAACTGTTATTAGCGTAGCGACGTTAAAAGTATGTGTGGTGATCAAGATTTGAGAAAGGAAAGATTTCCTGTATTTACAATTCTACTTTAACTAAAGTGGATAAAGCATTATGTTAAAATTTTACAAAATGTGTTCTATGTGTCTGTAAATTGCGTAGTACGTGTTAGAAGCATTGCAATTTAATCAACAATTTGTTTCAGTTCACAAATATTGTTAAAATGGAAGATTTTGTCTGTATACCATATTGATTGTACTAGTAATTGAATGTTTTCCACATAGAAACAAAAGTTTTTGTTTTATTTCTTAACCCATTCTGACTCAGTATACACAATCTCGTGTAAGACGAAACACGGGAACATTTTCATGGCGAGTACTGTAAACTTAGACGCTTAGTTCCCCCAGTGATATTTCTTGTAGTGATTTTGAAAGCGTGCTACTGCTATAATTTACAACAACCTAACAGAAAGCCTGCAGTTCATTGCCTGTGGCATTAAACAAGTAATGTCACTTTTACAGTACCTTAAAAAAATTCCTTGTTTGCAATATCTGGGCGTCTATGTTGGGAAAAAACGCCTGTTTACCTGGTTGTCTAGTGTTGTACGTGTTCATATGTATTGAACATTGCCAATCTCTCACTTCTGTAAGTATTCTCCTGGACTGATGCATTGGCGTCATAGCGCAGCCTCAAAGGGTAGTCGAACTAAACACACTGTTGACACGTTATATAACTGCACATATCACGCTCTGCAAGACAGAAGGTAGCATAAAGCACGAAGCATATTTACAGGTTCAGAGGAAGATAATGGTCACGGAAGTACAGTCATTGCTTTGCTACTGTTTGAGACAAGTAATTACGTAACCGTGACTAAGGTTAAGTTTACGTCATCAAATGAAAGAAAAATCTGTGTTTTTCACTTTTCCAGTCTATTAAATTAAAATAATTAAAACAAATGCGTCTGAAGGTTCTACTGTCTATTTAGATGCCATAATACGTTCTTTTTATAAATTGGAAAGAAAAATAATTTCATATTGGAATTTTTACTTTCGGTGATACATTTTGGAGTTATGTTTTTAATATAAGTGTAGTTGATTAACTTCAGATAATAGCATAACATTTCATAAAACAGTTTTTCAGAATACAGTAACTTAAATATTTTATGAACGCCCCCACGTCATACTTCAGGTGTGTTTTGAGTTGTTTTGAGCGAGATTGTTTTTTTTAAATTACTTTTGTGAAGGTAGAAATGCAAACTCGTGGGCACCTGCTAATGCCTGGCTCACTTTATGCCTTATTTTATAAATTACTTGCTGTGGTAGTAAAAATAACTCAGAAATTGTCGACCAAGACAGGTGCGAGTAAATTATATTCTTAATCGATTTCACCGTTTGCACGTTTTATTTTCTGGGAAGTTGACGGTGCTGCCACGAAGGAAGGAACACTTTATGTTTCTTCAACTCATTATTCTCTCCCTGCAGAAGATTGTAAAAACGTCAGTTAGCTCCGCCGTTGTTTATATTCCTACGTTCGTCAGTGGCAACCCGTGGCAGGAAAACACGCCGTCATTTGCTGGTTATCGATGAGGAATTCCGAATGAAGCTCCCTACATTCGTAGAGAAACGCACTTCTGGGTTTCACACTTACTCCGTTTGCTCTTTTCAAAAGGTTTGGTCACATAATCGACATTAAAATAATTAAGATCTTCATACTGTGTATCAGATTGTAGCCCGTTAAACGACATACATAAAGAGACTCTGCAACTCCACACCCATCTGCCATTTTGCTAGGATCCAAAAACCTGATTCACATTCTAATGTTTTCTGCCAGTTTTGGTTTCTACCACAATCAGAACACAAGAAGATTTATTTCTAGGCGTTTCGTATGGGCAGTGGTTTTAACGGTTTACAAACAATCTGTAAGTATTATTTTCACTAGCCTATTGTTAGTATGTAAGGCAAAAGTGTATGGTCTCATGTTATGTTTAAATTAAAATAATTTGACTTCACTATAGAATTAACAACGGAAATGCATGTGAAAGAAACTTCACCTCATTGATATTTCATTTACTTAAAGTAACCTTTATTAATTTTAACGCACGTTTCCCTGTAGTTACAAAATCATCATAATAGTTTTTAATCCTGTTGCAATCACCTACAACACAGAAACGCTTACTCATCCCTCGTCATGAGAAACACGTTGTTATATCATTCTAAACATCTGGCATCGTTACTTGAGATTCTAAATGCATTTGAAGAAATCTTTCTTTAAAGCGGTTATGAAATGCGTATTCATTAGTTTGCTTTCTTGAAGGTATACGTGGATACAGTAAATGAAGCCTCGTCTGTAAGGATTATACACACATTATGAAAGGTGACAGGTTGGTGACTTTTGATGTATTAGTACTTCGAATACGTGGTAATAACAGAATCCTCGTAGAAATGTCTATATCACGATTGGCCTACAGTCTCATAATCGTTTTGATTCAAACAACATTTTGGTTTTTTAACTTGCACTCATGCGTTGGTGTAAAACTCAAGGACGTTTTAGTAGCTTGGTCTTCCGCATCTCTGGGACCATCATTACATGTCACTCCTTTAACAACTCTGGTCAACATGTTCCTTAACAGCAAATTACAGGAAGGAAATAATACACATGTTTGTGAAGGTGTACAATAAACTGTTCCGCAACTCTCAGGAATTTGTCTAGAATGGCTCTGACGTTTTACTAGGTTAACTTGACGATATTTGGTCACTGCAATGTTTAAATAGAGATTTTGGTTTAACTTAANTCGGTCTTCCGCATCTCTGGGACCATCATTACACGTCACTCCTTTAACAACTCTGGTCAACATGTTCCTTAACAGCAAATTACAGGAAGGAAATAATACACATGTTTGTGAAGGTGTACAATAAACTGTTCCGCAACTCTCAGGAATTTGTCTAGAATGACTCTGACGTTTTACTAGGTTAACTTGACGATATTTGGTCACTGCAATGTTTAAATAGAGATTTTGGTTTAACTTAAAAACGGTTAGTACCTATAAGCGTCTTTTGCTTTAATATATACTACTTCATTTTTCTTGTTTTGTGCTCCAGCTACACACAGTGGACTCCTGATATCAAACTGCTTCGTTGAACATTAACAAACCTTCATTCATAAATAAAGTACCTTATAACGGTAACAGAGTTGGTGTGAAATTGGCGAAATATGTTCCACCAATATCTTAGTATGCACATGTGGCGATACTGCATGGGCTACAGAATATTCCGCAGTCAGATATCAAAATTCACAGAACTACACAATCTGCATTGCAAGACTTTCATGCGAGAGAGAGTACGCGAAGGTGTGCAAGAGGGGAAGTTTATTCAAAATGCCTTACCTAATTTTGGAAATTGTTTTAATTTTATATATGTGAATAAGTATATTTTGCTACCCGGTTGCCTAAGTTTGGAAAAATGATATCCCAAGATGGGAAAAAATTATTATATGTATAAATCATCACTAATGTGCTTTTGTTATTTATATGTAATGTGTATTTTATTATCTTAAAGTACAAAATGTATTATAAAATTAAGTTAGGCCTTCGTGTAACAATTTTACATAGGAAAAGAATTTTTAATTAATAAACATTTTCAAGAATTTTGTTTGCAACTAAAATTCTAGAAAAATTACTGAAGGACTACATATATTATATAGGTTCTAATATCTAAATTGATTTATAATATTATGTCTTGAAAGTATTCTACCTTTACTAAACGAAAGGACTTACATAGGCCGTGTGATAAACAATTACGAAAACACAAATAGAAAAATTACTTTCAAATAGAACAAAATAGTCAAATAGGTTAGGATTATTAAATTTCAGATATTGCTAATGAAAAAAAGAAATAAAGTCGTGACAAATTTACGTCACATTTTAAACAATATAAATACAGCGTCCTTTCAATGATTAGCTTACATCTCAACCTATCATCATCAGAGTCTTTGAATTGACCTTCACAACCTGCGTAGATGTTATCACTCACTACTTATATGTGCCGTTTCGTTGACTTTAATTACAGTCTTGGTGTTAGCTTCCCTCTTTTTGGTATAGAAGACTAGTTCTTCTTAGCCGAGGGTTGGTATTTAACAAAGTCTAGGGCATTTTTGTATGGCAATTCTGTGGAAATTGCCGCTGTTGTGACCCTCATTCTGCGCTGAGTCTAAGGCCTATTTCCAGTTGCGACTATCATTAGCCTTATTTGTTGGGTTGACACCTCTTTCGGCTTATGCCTGCTGTCGATGGCAGAGTGGTTTTGGTCGGTAGGATTAGCAGCTGAACAACTAGCTTCTTCTTCTTGTTCTAATGTATTCATGCACGAGAGAGAGAGAGAGTAAAGTACCGCATACTGTAACAACTCTTCAAGGAACTGCTAAACGGACGTCTCCTGTCGACTGGTCCAAATAATGCGGTAGTGGCGAGGAATTTGAAGCCACATCAATTCTCCATCAGACACGAGAGGAGTAATTTCGTGAGTACGCATGTACATGGACGCTAATTATTCTTCCAGTCAATTGTTTAAACCTGTAGGTAAACTTTTAACATGAAAACATGCACTAAACATGCCCTGAACTTGCCTATCCCAGTATTATTCTTCAAACAATTCTTTAAATTGCTCGTAGTTTTGTATTGTTTTGCGTAAAACTTCCAACTAGAATATCACAGACGACACGAGCGCTTTTGCAATTTCAAAACTTCTGCTTTTTAAACCCATTACTGAAATAAATATACACAGCTACCCAGTGACTTTCACAGCCATATCTTAGTAATTAAGAAACTTAAAAGATGCAATTATGCAAATTGAAATTATTTTCCGAGATTCCTGAGAATGGAAATTTGATTCTCCATATACACTCCTTTAAATGTAAGAAATTCGTCCATTAGTGTCATAATTGATTAGGAACTGGTACAAATTGAATAATTTTCGTGGCACGGTAAGTGTCTCCCTGTGTGCTACCATATGCCATACTCGAAGACTGGTGTTCCAACCAAAGTGTATTAATAGAATGTTGTAATTCGTGGACCATAATCTAAATATTTGCGACTACTTTTCTGTTCGGCGCAACATATATATGAATATCGTTAGCAGTATTTGTTAGCTGCTTGATCAAGTAGATTTCTAGAGCAGTTCGTGCTTTCTTTTTTATTTTTCAATAACGAATTTAAGATAGGTCGAAACCAGGTCAACGGAATGTACCACTTATCAAAATTTTGCTGAAAGTCTACTTGAGAAACTAAATTATCTGACACTCTAACTCCGACCAACCCTACTTCAACAATTTCCTAAGGCTCCTAACATGATCCTTATGTGCATCTTCTGATGTGGATATGTGTCATGGACTCACTAAGTCAGTTATCTTAGTGAGGAAGGTATCCGGGCACTNAACATGATCCTTATGTGCATCTTCTGATGTGGATATGTGTCATGGACTCACCAAGTCAGTTATCTTAGTGAGGAAGGTATCCGGGCACTTCAAGTGTCGTGGCTGTACCATGCGGTAGTTATCCAAGCCTTGACCTGGACCTTGGTTCTTTCATAAATTGGCAAACCAAACAAACTCGAGTAGTGTTTCTGCAACAATACACCTGGGTTAAGGTAATTTGGAATACACCAGATAAATCCCCGATCATTCACCTTCCTGAAAGTTAACAATGGGTGGGTATCGGCTCTGAAGAACGAACCGTAAGATGTTACCAAGGATTGTCCACTGGGCGGGAAATTAGGATAACTTGTACTTGCACCGCTAGTTCACAGGACACGAGCCCTGCATTTCTCAGTGAAGTATTTCATGGAGATGGTAAGGACCTATGGCTACAAACGTCTAGTCCCATGGAATTATTAGGTAGTACCACGGGCGATCGGATAGACCCCACCTTGCCGTCTCTATGATGCCTCCACATGCTGGAAGAGAGATGGAGGTCATTCCACCCAAAGAAGCGTGGATGCAGTAAGAAGCGTACAGCTCCGGTACTGGCCTGAACAGTCAGCAGAGGAATAATTGTGATCTCTGAGTGTGAGGGTCTCATAGGATGTGGGAGGGGAGCGGAGAGCATATCAGAGAACCAGCTTGCAGCTCTGAACTGGTCACCTGCGGCATTATCAGGATATTCTATAGATCTCTTTATGTGTATCTCATTGCTTGTATGCAGGATGCCGCTGGCGCATTTATGTTATACTTCATAAGGGTGTCGGGCGCGGCCGTCCTCTGGGTCTCCGTGTGGTGCCTCGGGAACAGCTTATGCTGCGTGCCGATAATTGCGTCNTCTGTTATACTACATAAGGGTGTCGGACGCGGCCGTCCTCTGGGTCCCCGTGTGGTACCCCGGGAACAGCTTATGCTGCGTGCCGATAATTGCGTCTCAGTTTTAACTTAGTGCCTTTTTCGGAAATATCTCCCTTTATTTGAAATCTAAACGCAGCCTGATTAGCAGCAATGTCGTATTCGATTGCGGTCTTATTAGAGGCAATTTGGTCTTTAATTGCGCCCTGCCCTGCTTCCAAACGCTAAAACATGTTTCCTTTATATATTTGGTCTCTACTTAAGAAATTATAGTGCTAGCGCACACGTATTTACATTAAGTAATTGTGTCTTATTCCAACTTAGAAGAGTATATGAGGCGTTATTTTGTGTCTTATGCAGCGATGGCGAAACGACGTAGAATAATTTTCTTTTTGCTCGTGGCGGTTGTTTAGATCTAATGCAATACTGAATGCAATAATCTCTATAAGCTCCGTTTAGCATAGCGCCCGGTGTGCGATGGCACTCAAATATATGAATCTGTTAAAATCCATTTACTCCGTCTGAGGTAAGACAGCTGACTACGTGAAAACATTACATTTTTGACTCACTTGAATCTCGAGTCTCGTAGCAAAAAAGAAAAGGTTTGCTCAAGGAACTCTTTGCCAGAAGTAAATAAAATCGAGCGGTAAAAGCATGTATAGTGACGGAAATGCATATATCAATTTGCTGACCGATACGGAAGACATTATTCTACTAGAAACACTCGTACGTGGTAGGAATTTTGATCTCTTCGCTTCTACAGAGCCTACAAACACAGGGTGCCTTAGTAGCTAAAGTAATGAAACATTATGGTCATCTAATGTAATTTCGAAGAGTGTAATTGTAGACACTCGTGAATATAGAGCGATTTGAGATCTCTATTCATTTTTTTTCAAAAGTTCTAACAAATATAACTGTCTTTAATATTTAATATTTGCAAAAAAACGTAAAACACAGATGATTTATATTTACTGAATAAAAAGTTATATGAAATGCCTTTACATAACATAAAAACAACTTAGTTTGTAAATGAAATTATTGTTTCCTAAACGTTTAAAAGAGAGGAGATACAGATACATGGAGATTTATTTTCCGGATGAGAAGGGGTAGGACTTGGGTCTGAATATCGACATTATTATTCTCATTTGATTATCATAAAAAGTGCAAAAATTAATGGTAACTTGATACACTGTGTTGTTTCTGAAGTTTTATGACAATGGAGCAGTGAAACTGAATTCGGATATTGATTGGATCTATATTGCCTACAATGACATTGATATACAAATTAAAATATTTATTTATGTGCTGTTTATATGCTGTATTAAAATTACAAAGATATAAAGTTTATGCGGTCAATTTGCTATTTTACATAGAAGCAGAGAGTTAAATAATTTTAGATGAGGCTGCAACCGACATTGCTAATTCTCATCGCTCTTTTCTCTTTACATATATGCCGAAAGCACATACAAAAACTCACAGGTGGACACAAACTGACATTTTAAAATGAGTTATTACAAGCAGTACGTTGTTCGTTAGAAAAGAGGGCAAGCAGTTTAGATATTAATAACCAATGTTCGCTATCGACCAAGCTTGCTGGAAGTGTTGCCTCAGTAATGATTAACTGACGTGAGCGTCGCGTCGATGTGAATTTTCCGACGCCGTACATGATGGCCAAAACTATTGTTTGATTCTTAGCTAGAAATAGCGTTTATATCTGATAAGGTTACACAAACTGTGGAGCTGGTACTGTTGATTTTTTGCCTTTTATTTACAAAACATTGGAGAGGGCGAAGTACACTTTCTTGTAATGTTCCCTGAAAAGGAATTCTGGGGGAAGTAAGCCATGTCACTTTAGTTATAAAGAAGATCATCGTCGTTCAACACGTATAACTTTTGTATTGTAGTACTGACACTTGGTAGGTAATATAAATTATATTTTTCTTCATATTGTTTATAAATGTCGTACATTTAGGAAATAAGGAACTGCATTTATATAAATTATCCATATTGCTTTGCAATTTTATGCGGAATATGGGCCGTAATCTGCATGTTATTTCAGTAATTATAATTTTGTTCCCTGATGATTCGGTCAGAACAAATTCTCTCGTCTAACATGGTGATTTTACTTTCAGATGTCTATCATTGACAGAGTTTATGGTAGGGTAGGGTTCCCATGTGATCACTGGCTTTATATTTTACAATTAAAAAAGTGACGTTATACTATTTACTGCCTCTTGCCAAACTGACGAATTTGCGGAGATGCTTGTTATATTTTTTCCAGTTATTTATTCTCCTTGAATCCGAGAACAAAATAATGAATCAACTTGCATTTTTATTTAATAATAACTACCTAGTTCGCGTACCAAGTGCAATAATAGATTGCAAACTTTTACACATTTATTGATATTTCATAGCATTCGATTATGTACAGTTACCTTACTAATGGTAGTTCAGCAATTTTATAACACAAATTGTTGTGTATTCTTGAAAATTCAATTTGGCAAAACTAAATCTTTTTGCCTAACAGCAGTGAATTAATTTGACTTTTTATTTCGTATCATGAACTACTCCACATTTTGGTTTCTACAATCTAGAGAGTTAGCAAATTAAAGGTACTGCACTACTAAAAAGTCATCCAAAGCAATTTATTTATATTTTTTATAGTTAAGCTATGCATTTTGTATACATAATATCTACTAAGAAGTTTTTCCTTTTATAATTATTCTACTGATAGGTACACAATAAAAAAGGAATAATTTGATATTAAAAATAATTTTTGCTTATGGTTTTTATGCCATTAACTTTTAAACAAAATAAATTTTTTAGTGTAATATTTTTTTTCTCATCTTAACTTACTAAATATTGTGAACTAGTGACTGAGAGCTTAACTTTAATGCAAATGTTTGGAAACAAACTTTATCACTAATACTCAAGAAATTAAAAATTTTGTAATTTTATCAAAATGGTTGGAACAATAGCAAATTTAACATGCCTGACACAGATATACACATACATATTATATATGTTGCGCACTGATTTTAATAATTCGCTTTGTCGATTCCTATTGAGCACAGCACTGTATTGACGTAAATGGGCATTTCTGCTGGGTATAACAAGACGATAGATTCATTAAGATTTATGAATGTTGCTTTTTTTAATATATGCAGTTGATCTAGAAACGAAACTTTTGACCTTTTATCTGAATTACACTAAGTAAAGAATTATGTCGGTAATTTAAAGGGTTTTTTTTAGCGTTTACGAAATATATAGGCCGCACCTGATATAATGTGGCACTTTTTAAAAGAAAAAAAACTGTAGCGATGATATTCAATGTGTGACGACGTTAAACTAAATTTAAATGTTTAAAAGCTATTAAAAATCTTTATGGTTTTTCTAGCAGGTGCAGATTCCAATCGGCAATTACGATCCGTTATAAATGCTTAAAAGAACCCTTATCAAACTCTAGAAATGCTATTTTGATCACAGTCTATGATGAAGCAGTATCGGAAAAAGGTTTTTCTATTCTGTTAACGCTTTTACATATTTTAATAAGGAAAGTCGATATTTCGCAGGTTTTGACTACTAGGATAACGAATGAAAAATATTTTGGTGACTTGTGGTACTATTGTTAAATATTTAAATTTTTTTTTTGTATTTTCATTTAACTAATTATTACAATATAAGTATAAATTCTCTGAACTTTGTAAATCTTCTAATTACCCTCCTTTTACCACGTGTAGGACGCCACATACGTAACAAAGCCTATGCAACGGTTATTGTGCATTAGAAAAGCATAAGAACAATGCTATTTCCAGAACTTTTCTCAGTCTTTTGGTGTTATTCTTACTTAATCAACCATTATACGGTAAAAGACATTTACACAACATCAGCTACATTCAAAACAAACCCCTGTAAACCAAATTTCGATCAAAAGAATGAAATTTTCACAAGTGGGTTATCAAAATTGGTCTAAATTTTTTAAACACTTTATTACAACAAGTCCCTATGTATTTTTTATGGGACTATAGGCTGTCGAAACAAAAGTTGTGTTTTTCTTTAAAACATTTATATTAAAGAAAATTTAAAATACATTATATGGCCCTTGATGACACATTTCACCATTACACAACATGCCAATCCCAAGAACTACTAAAAGATATAGTTCATGACAACCATGCTGATACCTTTGATTAAACTCCCATATGGCTGCTGTTTTCGGAGGATAAGCCACAGAATGGACTTAGTGTAAAGCAAATGTCAATATTAATCTCTCATCCGCATACGTCGCAGTGTTGAAACAATGGTTTTCCATAGCTGGAAAACAGTGCGCCCCCGTGTGGAGGGTTTTCTGCGCCAAGATCAGAAACGTAGGTGGTGGGTGAGTTTCTAATGCCTCGATGTCTGCCAAAGAAAAAGCTTCGTAGAAAGAAAACGGAAAATAAACTACTTTCCCTGAAAGTTTGCAGTACCTACAATCAGCCACTTTTTGAAGTCAAGTTTAAGTATTTATTCAACTCACTACTTCCTTAATAAAAGTTACTTTGCAATAAATGAGCTTAACCATAAAACACGGGAACAGTTTCTCATATATCACGCAACATTCTGAAAAACATTTACAAGAAATGTTCCCATTCCTGCAAATTATGCACTGNGTTACTTTGCAATAAATGAGCTTAACCATAAAACACGGGGACAGTTTCTCATATATCACGCAACATTCTGAAAAACATTTACAAGAAATGTTCCCATTCCTGCAAATTATGCACTGCTCTGTTAATATTAACTCTCTTCTTTCCTGCACAAAGATTTAATATGTTTGTTCCGTTGACAAAAGTGATTTTCCAATTTCCGTTTAATTATTATGCACAAACTTTTCACGAAGTAAAATATTATAAATTCTGTTATCGTCAACGCTAGAGTCATTTTGACATTTACAAAATCATGTGTTAAATTTATACAAATGGTTTTCTTTGTTACTGGCGCGGATACATATATATGTTTTTCTTAAAATCATTAAAAGGTTTGTTGTATTGAGAGTAACAAATTTTTAGGCAATAAAAAGAGTTTCCTTCACTTACAATTGTGTAATCATACACGATACTTATAAGCTGACCACAGAAACTATGCTAAGTGAATTCCCGAAAATGTTGTTCCCCGGCTTTTGGAAATAGGCTACCGAGTTCATTAAATGGCTCAAAAATTAATAATTTAATAAAATTGGAAATAAATAATGATCAAATCTCGAAAACTGCGCTGATTTTAAACGCCTGTTTGATGAAGATATACGCAATGACAGGGAGTCTCAAATCTTCGTTGCGAACCCAGTACTGTTTATTGTCATGGAATCATCATATGTCCTGGCTTTATTTCAGAGAATAATTGATACACATTCGTAAGTACGCCTTCGATCTAGACAACGAGGAAGTGACTTTCCTGTACTGCATAAGCGTACTGCGTAAGCAGTACAACTAAGTTAACGTTAGTGAAAATAACCTTTAATATTATTGCTGGTAAAGCTGAACTAGTCATACTTCAAGCAGCAAGACTCCGGGTTGAAATCCCTGTTATTCTGTGGTGTTCGCTGTTGTTTTTGCTGATACCAATAAATATGTTTTTATTAAAGCCGCCAAACGCACATACAATGGCGCAGTGACAAACAAAATTCAATTGACAAGTACCCGGAACCTGGTAAATTATATGAATTTTTCTTTCAGTAGAGTGCTCTTATTGGAGAGTTTTCGATTATGCAGCAAGCATAGAGATTTTTGTAGAACTTTTTCGTATCAAAATAAGTTTTCCAGTTGTTTGGGGATACAATTACTAAGACCGTAATAAATCAATTTACCGTTTCTGATTAACAAAAGTTGGCCCTGTATTTTTCCAAATATGTACGTATATATCTATATAAAAAAAATGAAATGCTGTTCGTTGTTAAGCACATCACTTGAGAACGGCTGGACCGTTTTGTCTATTTTTCGTTTTAAAAAGTTCGTAAAAGTCCAAATTAGGTTTTTATGGAAAGAATAATAGGGAAAGTTTCCCGGAATATTTTCGAATTCGGGAATNTCGTAAAAGTCCAAATTAGGTTTTTATGGAAAGAATAATAGGGAAAGTTTCCCGGAATATTTTCGAATTCGGGAATAACCGAACGTCACGATGGATATACATAATTTTTTTTGTGGTTTTGTTTATCGTCGTAAAAGTTATCGAAAAAAAAACAGAAGAGCAGGGAATATTCCGCACGGCACGATGGATATACGTAGTTTTTTTTTTGTAGTTTATTCGTTTGTTTGCGTGCAGCGCAAGATGAAAGTATTGAATTCAAATGTGAATATTGTTGTTGGTCCAACATTTTGGGAGACAGCTTCACACGAATTAACAAAGCTTATATATAACATATCAAAAACAACTCAACCAATTTTTCCAAAATTTTACAAGTATGATATGCCAGATTAATTAAAGAAATATGTTTGTCAGACTCTTAATTTAATGATTGCGGCACAACACATAAATTATATTTGTATGTCACATTGTCGAAACTCTGTAGTTTATTCCAATGATACTTTGTATGCTCACTGTATATACTACATCCTTCAAATGTAGGCACACTTACACTTAACCTCGTTTGTCCGCCATTTTGTAAAAACAATATCACAATACATGTTAAAAATTGTGCAATATTTCCGAAAAGCGATTGATTTATTTTCAATTTGACAAATATGTATCACTATGTCATGCCACATAAACTGATAAACTCAGAAAGGTTCAGAAAAAAATATTTTCAAAATGGCATTCTTATAAAACATTTATCTCAGAATTTATTATCTACAAAACTTCAAAACAAATTTCAACTTTACTTAGTACGCTGACAGTACCTATTACATACATCAGAATTGTCTATGCGAAGCCTTATTTCTCCGCTATTTTGTAAGATAGCGCCACAAGAAACAATTACCTCGTATCTCGGGAAACACTCATCAGGTTTCTTTCAAATAAAGCGGAGAAGTTGTACTGTGGTAACATATATTAGTTTATTTATTTTAACTATTTAAGACTCTTATTTTCTGAATGGCGTCTAAACAAATATTTTAGCCTAGTGTCCTATATCTACGAAACTATGTTTATATTTAAATTTACTTATGTTTATATTATCAATAACCATCATCGAATGTCCTAATAGTTTGCCCTCCATTTATGAAGATCGTCACGAGATCAAATAAGGTTTTATGCCGTATCTCAAGGAACAAATAACCAATGCATACCCAAATTTCATGAAATATTGCTACAGTAGGTTGTGTAAATTAACAACTGTTATGTGTGGCAGGCAAGTTTAGATAGGGTTTATATACATATTAAAAATTAATTTGATATTTCTATGAAACCTTTCAACAAATTTCAACCAACATGTGTACGCTAACTGTATTAATTAGAAGCATTGTTACTGCATACAGAGATACTCTTTGGACGGCATTTTTTGCAAAAGGGTGTCAGATAGGTAAATAAATCATTTTGCCGTATTTCCTGGAAAATGTTACTAATTTTTACCGAAAGTTTGCAAAACTACAGCAGGTCATTCGACGTTACATGATTTAAATAGGAACATACATTCATTTTCGAAATAGCAGCCATATAAAGATATTGTTATGTTTGGAACGCCTATTTACAAATGTAACCAAATTCAATCAATTATTTAATGCTGATAATATCTATTAGAAACGTTCTATACAGAAACATCGTAGAGGCAATTTTTATAAGATATTCCCTATCAAAAAATTAAGTTTTTATGCCGTATCTTGGAGACCAATCAACCAATTTCCATTAAATTTTTCACGCAAGTGGCATTATGTAGGCCATATAAACAAATGTGATTTTAATGACTCCGACACATTTATTTAAAATGATGGCCATGTATATATTTTAGGTTAGTAAACACTATCATTCAAAACATTTAACAAATTACATCCGAAGTTAATGCTCCGAATCCTACCTTCGTAATGCAGTTGATTGCACGCTACCTTAATTTTGCGACTTTTTCTGAATTCGAATCCTGGGTATGTCACTTGTGTATATTTCTTGTCTGGGTACTGTTTCACATGTTTCTGGTTTCATCCCCAAATATATTTCTATCAATGGGACACCGATGCCGCTGTCAACTAAGCTGTTAAGAATTTCACTAAAATTTAACTGCACCTATTTAGAGTAAACTTCTTGCTTATAGCTACCTCAATTTATGTTGCCCAGTGCCTTGAACACACTTTTGTTTGGGGTAAAGAGAGGGGTAGTAGCAATATTGCTCGCAGCTCTGCAACTATAGCACGAATGCCAGGCCGCTTCTGTTGTCGATCAGCTACAGTATGTCACGTGATGGGTTACATGTGAGCGAGCGTGAAGAAACTGGCTTGCGTTATGTCGGTTGGGTACACATGCGGATGCATTCGTCGTGAACTGATTCATTTACGTTCCGAGGTTGGAAGCCGCAGAATTCAATAAATACAGCAGTTGTGCTTATATAAAGAAATGCCTCATGATGGGCGTTAGGGGCAACATATGCATACAAAATTACATTACAATTTGTTCAGAGATTAAAAAGTTATTAGCGGGAGGGGGCATACATCAAGACATACAGATGTTTTGATAAGCATATGTCTCCAATGCAACGTAGACAAATTACACAAATTAGGACTGAAGTGATTTTAGAAGAAGCTTTCTTAAAAATTGAGATACAAAATTATAACTTTTTGAAATGAATTAATACTACATCTGATAAAACAATTCATGAAGACATTAATAATTGCTCGAATCTATCTTTGATATTAAAAAAAAATTTTGGTTATATATAAATGTCTTAAAAATAAATTATTGGCGTGGAGTTACATAACTAACCGAATTTAAACCATATTGTTTTAATATATGCGCCTGTCTTCTCGAGAAATTTTCGTTTGAGATAATAAATTTTAAACTGGCAATAATTTTTCTTATTTTAATTTCTAGAAACCTTTATAANATATTGTTTTAATATATGCGCCTGTCTTCTCAAGAAATTTTCGTTTGAGATAATAAATTTTAAACTGGCAATAATTTTTCTTATTTTAATTTCTAGAAACCTTTATAAGTAATCTAATGGCCCACTGTTTTAAGATTTTCGTGCGATGATGATGAAATAATATACTTCTTGTTGTCTTAAAATAGCGTAAATGTACAGCCATATTACATAAAATTAAATTTCATTTCATAAGTCAGAAAATCACAATAAATGCTTTCCTTTTGTTATTTCCAGAAATATATAAATTCTAAATTTCAGTATACGGAACAATAGCCTTGATGATGCGTACTTTACGTACTAACGACATTTATTTATGGTTTACAGCACGTTTTTATTTTCTCACTTGCATAAAGTACACTGTATCAGCGTTTTACTAAATATTCGGAATTACCATGTATATTCTCAACTATAATTTTAAGCATATGCGTTATTACGTTTGTCTATTCTGCGAGGTTTAAGCATGCTATATCTGCTGTTTCGTCTGAAGTATATTAGAAGAGGAAATGTTTTCATTCGTTTTGATTATGATAAAAACAGATATATTTCATAAGTTCATTCTTAGGCAGCTCATACTATTCTTGCGGACCACCCTTAACTGTGTACAATAATGTTCGCTAACTTATTAAAGTGCCCTCTCCAGTTTTTACTCTGAATAAATATAAAAAATAGCCAAAATAGCATAAAGAAAGGTTGTGTTTGATGTGTTTGGCCTGCCTGCGTCGATTTGAATAAATTATATTGGTTTAAAAAGCATTTGTTAGGAAGAAGATTGACCTACACAATAATTGGCCGGCATTTCTATGGCTTGTTTCTGAATGAGTTGTGTTTGCGCCGTAGGAAAAAAGTTGTTGGCAGATATTTTCAGGTATGAATAAATAATGTACTTTATCGACCAAGCGGAGTAGAATTTTTTTTACTCTGGCGTCAAATTAAAAGAAATTTCTGTTGTCTGATAAGTTCAATATACCCTAATGTTGAACGCAAAGTTGGATTCTGTATCTCTTTTCTTTCATGCACAGTACCACCTTTTCCGGCGGTTATAGGAACATCGGGTGACGCCGGCCTTTTAAATATTCCTCCGTTCTTTATTATTAAACTTGGAAAGAAAAAACACACACTGACATTCTTGTCATTCAATAATTTTTTGAACCAATTTCTGCTTATGTTAATGCATGGAGCTGTAGAGGTCACAAATTTCGTCCTGAAATTATTCATCACATGCAGCTTTTATACTCGCTCGCAGTTCTTGCACGTTTGAAGGTACAGGCTAAGGGGAGTCGTGATAGAACAACACATAGTATCTGTCCCATATTTAATTGGGGACATGTATGATGATGCGGCTGGCAATAATAGAAGACTCATGTACTTAAGCACGCTACTGAGGCGGCAGCAGTATGAGGACGAGCGTTGTTCTGTTGGCGTTCACAAATGGCAGGGCCACAGGTTGCAGCACCACATGAATCTGCCCACTAGGCTGTCAAAATACTAACACTGATCGGGCATTGTACGAAATCGCACTTCACATCATGTAGTGTGACAACAAACTTTTCATCTTCGTCACGTCCATGTTGCCAACATACGCGGATGCGTAAGTCGACACCACCAAGTAGAAGTGAGACTCATCACTGAAGATAAATTATACGTTGCCTTTCGACATGGATCCATGAGTCGATCACGACAACGTTACAGTGTGTAGCATAGATATGTGATGTTCAGTGCAATCGTCGTAACTATCTACGTTCATGTAGGCCTGCGAAGTGCAGATATCAGCCACCGTCGCTGTTACTTTCAGGAATCTGCAGGGTGTGCATCACTTCTCGCCGAATGTCCGCAGTCTTTGTGGTTTGGGCACTCCGTGAAAGTGAACGATATGTCGACTTTCCTCTGGTTAGGTTCGCGGAGTTATGCCATATCCTGCAGGTTTGTGTACGAGTCCTTTACTCTATCCAAGGGTGCCAACAGCATGAGACAGTAATATTATCATAACCGGTGGGGTGCGTAATACAGAGCAATTATTTATTATGCCTCTTCCAGCACGCCATAAAATGCCACTTGGCCAACTATCTAAGTGCTGCCAATTTTGACTCGGAAGCATACATCAACTTGAAGGGGTGTACTAACATAGTAGCACACGTCAGAATTGAAGACAAGCACACAGAGCAAATATTAAATAGTTCCGCGTGTACAGCGATGTCACATAGCGACCGAGAGTGGAACACGAGTTTCCAGCATGTCTCATAATTCCACACCTACACGCTATGATTCATTTCCTCGTATTTCTATTTGTAGCTACAATTTTTTTTTAACGATGAGTGTAAATAAAGTTCAGTTATCCAAGGAAACTACAGCTCTCTCAAAAAAATTAAAAAACTTTAGTTTCTGTAAACATTTTAAGTTATCATTGTACGCCTGGCCACATTTTATTTTGCTGGATTGTGTTAACGGTTCTTCATAAATTAAAATTAATATAATTACTTGTAGTGATATTTTGTAGTTTAAAGATGCTGACATATATTCGTAGTTACCATATCTTAAATCCCCCTAAAAATATTCTAGTTTAATGTGTTTATTAGTGGGAAGCTTGGTATCCTACCTGGAATTTCCCTAAAAAAGAACACTCAATGATAATTTAATAACGCAGAAAACAACTCCAATCATCTCTTTTGCTCGTGATAAACTTTAGACTAACTTTTACTTTTCATCTTTCTGAAACCCTTTTTTTTTTTAACCGAAAGCAAATTTTGATGTAGACTGTACACATTAAATGAGAACTTTTGAAAATACCATTTGAAAAACTAAAGTCACTGCTTCTTATCTTATATATACTACCCTACACTCCGGCGTGCAATCTCCCAGTTAAGGCGGCAGGGAAATAAGCAAAACAGTTTGAAGACTTGACGTATTGTGAGTGTTATAATTTAATTGTAAAATGAATTTTTATGGTATTATACATAAGAGATTTTCAAACATATATGTAATGATCACTATGAAGACATATAATAAATATTGCTTCACTTTACTAACACATGAATATATTTTTTATACACATAGCACTTTATATTTTACATGCTGCGGAATAACAAAAAGTGAGAAATCTATATTTTAAGCTGGAGTTACAGAAGTGCGCATCTGGTAACCAATTACATATAAAATTATAAGAAATATCCAATATGCATGTTTATTACAAGGTAATTATTATTTTTAAAAAATAATTTTTCTTTAAGTGTAGAGGAGTGGCATAAGCGCTAGGGTGACCGAATATTTGGTACATAAATCATTCTCTTTTTCTTTACAGGTAACAATGTGTGCTTCAAACATCTGCATCACTGCCACACCTCCGAGGATTCTGGACATCTTATGTAAGGTAGCAGGTCTGGAGACTTTCAACACATCAGTAATTCGAACGTGTATGAATAAAAGTACAGTGGTTTCAAAAGTTCTGTTTTGCTTTCATTGTACAGTATAATGATAACTGTAACTCAAAGTGTATTTTGTATCACTGCGGTGTATAACTGGATGTATAGAATGCCGAAAGACGGATTACTTGTCTTGTCTTCTATATCGCTACCAACATCACTGCACATCGCCTCCATGATCGGGCTGATTACGATGTTATTTAAAAGTAAAAAGAGAAGGGAAACATTGCAGTTGTTTTCAGAGGTAGACCACCAATTGTTCCAAAACTATCAGGATTATAACAATTGTGTATCACACACATTTCGGAGAATTTTGACGATATTACTTTCCTACGACGTTCTTCAAGCTGCTTTTGAGATATACACAGTCCGATATGCGACTTGGGCAATATTCATTTCCACCATCTGCTTCAATATTTACCACTTCATTGTCCTTATTGTATCACTGAACCTTACACACTGGGTCCTGCAAGTCAAAATGCGCGTCTATGTAATGAACAGGAAATTATTATTATTGAAACGTACACGTTCATTAAGTAATGAAAGAAGTGACAGCAACTTGGCAAATAATCTCTCACCTCTCTCTGAACCAACACATCCCTCAGTGCTAAATCGGTTATTAGACTCTAAAAAGGAGAGGGACATAAATGATGCAGCTGAAATATTTCACCTAAGAAAGGTATATGAGAAAGTTTGTAGCTGCATCTTCTTGATAAATTATACATATGGTCTGCAAGTTTTGTCAGTTTTCCTGTGCAGCCTTGTCCTCTTCACATGTGGTATCCATAAGGGAATTTTTATGGAGAGGATTGCCGCTCTCAGGAGAGATATTTTAATTTTGATATATACTTTTAGATCTTTTCTCTCATTACTTGAGGCAGCAGTCATCATCTCATGCTGCCAAAACGCCCACTTGGAGGTCAGGAACACCATGGATATCATACAGGACTTGCTGCTAGAAGTTCCAGTAGATGGGGACTTGGCTGAACAACTGAAGATGTTACACGTCCAGATCTCTAGCAGAGATCTTTCGTTTAAAGCTGGAGGTGTTTTTAGAATTGACTCATCCTTGTTTGGCTCCATGGCAATGTCTGCCTTATCGTATATTATTTTTATTGTTCAAATATCTCTAGCTAATATGTTTGACAAACCCTGAGTTGAATATAATTGTATTTTCCGAGTACTGTATAAAGTTTAAATTGGAAAGAAAAATGCCAAATTTCTAATAACTGAATATAGCATAAATGAGCAGCAGTATATAAATAATATTTCTGACTACCCCCGTATTTTTTAAATAATTTTCCGTAAATAACAAATATTAATAAAATCTATTAAATTATTTAAACCCTCAAAAATGAAAATGTTTTATTTATAAAAATCACACGTAACCCTCAAATCTAACCAGGTATTAACACCAAAGTTATAATAAAATTCACCCAAAAAATGAATAAAGAACATTTTTAACAAATTCCAATTGAATATTTAATTTCTCTTTCTTTATTAAACAAAATTTAATAAAATGCATTGAGGGTTATTTCTTAATTTTAAGGTAACATTTATTTCAATGTTTATAACACTTTTCAATAAAAATTGTATTCCATACTGCATAATATATGTAAATATATGTTCTTAAATGAAAGATAATTATTTTAAGAATTATTGTGTGTAAGATTAGAAAATTATTGGTTTTGGATTATCTGAATCAATACCTTATCGAGTGCAACAACAATTACGTTCATCTGTCTAAGCATGGGGCCGAGAAAAATATCAAAACACAGAATATATCGGAAAACGTATTTTGTTCATAAAATTTGGTGACATTTAAAACAAACGTTCATATCTAAAGTTTTCTTTTTTCTTCAAAAACGTCCTCGTTTAATCAACTACTTACCCTTCAAATTTCATCGCACTACTTCCATGGCTTCAACCTAAGAGTCTGATTCGTATTTTAGAATGTACGAAAGTATTATTTGTGAGAGTAAGTGAGAATGTTATAAAAACAAAATAACAATTTTATGAAATCGGTGTACTACAATTTCAAAAACTTATTTTATAAGAGTCTTAACCCAATTCGAAGGTTTGTGATGATTGCATTACAATTAACATGTGAGTTAGACACATGAAGGTACTGGTGTTTACCAGTCCTTGTTTTGCAGTCAGTCGCTTGCTTACCATTTACTATCACAGTTACAGCACAGTTTCATAATTCCTTCGCAGACGCTGAAGTACGCAATGAAGTGAATTTGTGTTAGTTCGTGGACATAAAACGTTGCACAATGCACTAAGCTGAGAATTGCATAACAAATTGTCGTGGTGTAATTACTAGGTTCTGTAAAAATCCAAGTTTATACCATAAACTTATTTGCATGTAAGAGACCATGGCTTTTTATGGCATGACTAAGCAAAAATACAATTATTTTACGGTAATGTGAGGGGGGACGCTCTACATGCAGCAAGACTCTACACGGAAAATGTAGAACGTAGAGCTGGGCCTCAGCCTGAGCGGTTCCCTGACCACGGAATGATTCTTAAAGTCCATAATGCCTACATGGATAGTCACGTACCAGGGACTAGAGCTGTACGTATAGTCACTTTGAGGGATCCGGATGTGGTAGATTCGGTAGTCTAAGAAACGGAGATGGACCTATCGACGAGTGTCAGAATGGCGAGTAGCCGTACCGTCATCGCAAAATTAGGGGTATATCGCACACTTCAAGCAGTTGGATTTAACCCGTACCATGGCAGACATATCCAACAATTACGACGATTAGATTAAGCCTGAAGAGTGCAGTATTGTGAATATATGTTACAAAGACAAGAGGACAACGTGATGTTATTCGGACAAATTTTGTGGACCGAGGAGTCACTTTTTAAGCACAACGGAATATTTAATGTCCATAACTACCATTCATGGAGTATCGGAAACCCATACTTGGCATGAAGATCCAATTTTCAAGAACAGTTCAGTGTTAATCTGTGGTGTGGCATACTAAACGTCCAGCTAATCAGTCAATGTAACTATCAGATCGCTAGAATGGCGAAGTTTTTTTCTTTTGCAATTTGTTACTAACTATCTGCAATTTGTAACTAAATATCTGCCTGGACTGCTAGAGGATGTTGATTTTGGAGACACGCAGAGACATGACATTACAAAATGATGGCGCACCGTGTCACTACTCATGGTGCGTAAGGGATTTTCTAAAACGAATGTTTCCAAAAAAAAAAAATGGATTAGTCCTGCCGTGCCCATAGCCTTTCCTACAAGGTCCCCTCGAACTGAACCCGATTTTTATCATTGTATGAGGATAATACAAAGAGCATCTTTACTCCACATAAGCCACAGTTTGTAGTAACTAACGAGAAAATTGCAAGACGCCGAAGTAGCCCTCAAAAACAATTGAGAGGCGTTCCGACGCTTGCTAGAGAATTTCATCCGGTGATGCCGCGTTTCTATTGAACAAAAGAGTCATTATTTTGAAAATGGTTTGTAATTATTTTTCCAATAAGCGCATGCTTAATCCGCTGTAATATGCTTTATCACATTTTCACTTAGTCTCACAAATTAGGATTTTTCACATAGTGCTACTATAATCACAATCTTATGAACAAGCCGTGGAAGTAGAGCGGTTGTATTTTCTGAGTACGTAGCTGATAAACACGTGGTCGTTTCTGAAGTTGGAAACAAACACTTTTGATACGAAAATTTTTTTTAAACATCATAAATATTTTGGGCAAACTACGCTTTCCGATACTTGTGTTTTTCGGAATTTTTCTAGGTTCCATACTAAGCCAGATGAACGTAAATATTGCTACACGGGATTGGCCATTCATTCAACTTATCCAAAACCAATTTTTAAGCAGGCATCTATAACATTCATTCATGTCACCGTACCAATATTTCTCGTGGAACTACGAGTAAGGCACAACACATAGAAAAAATCCATATCACTAAATGACCAACAATCGCCTAAAATAGATAGGGGTGTTTCGGATAGGCCTTGAGGTCTCTATCTCATTGCTGCATCTTGAAACTTCTGCCTGGGATATTCTGTATAATGAACCTTAAATACGACACTTTTAAGACATAAAAATGGGGTAGCAAGATATATAAGAGATTACATTTTTAATTCACAAAGTTTTAAAACAACAATAAAATATTTTAGTAAATTTTAACATGTGAAATATAAAAATTGTTTAAAACAATTGACTAGAATTTTTAAAATATAAACGAAAATCAGATTTAATTAAATTTACTACTATTTCTTATACGCTATTGTTTGTGAAAATTGTAACACTCAGAAAGAATGGCCTGCATGAATACAAACTCCGTTGATGTGTAGAAAAGTGTACCAGTAATTATTAATTTTGATTGCCGATAGATGGCATTCACATAGACAGCAGCTTCTTCTCTTGTATGACCGGAAAGGACCGGGTTACGTCAAGCTCAGTCAGTGAAGAGACATTAAACAAAGTGAAAACAAGGCCCAGTATGACTGGTNAAAGGACCGGGTTACGTCAAGCTCAGTCAGTGAAGAGACATTAAACAAAGTGAAAACAAGGCCCAGTATGACTGGTCCAAGTGAAAGGTCGCCATATCTACATGTGAGTGAGTCCGAATAGGACAGAATAATTGGTCTCCTGGAAACGGGCTTGTCATACTATGACATTTCGACTCGTACAGTTCATGCTGCTACGTAAGTGATGTGTGTGTGTGTGTGTGCCACCAGTGGATATAAGAGAGTTGTACCAAACGTCGAGTGGGTACTGGACCACGGAATG